>QGMJ01000801.1:0-14614 GCA_007821545.1 Lachnellula subtilissima
GGTTGTTGTGGTTGGTGCTGCAGGTTGGGAGGAGGATGATTCGGCGACAGATGGGGTATCTGCCGCTGCTGGTGGTGGTGGAGGTGCTCGTGAGGCTGCAGTTCCTGCCCCTCCTCGACCTCGGCCTCTGCCTCGCGAGCCTTTCGGTGGCATTGCGGTTGGTGGAGTTGCGCAATTGATAGGATATTGGGAATAGTATGTCACGGCATTGGCATGCTATTTGTCGTTATCGTGGAAGAATTTGAAGGCTGTGTGATTGCATGGCGCATACATGAGTTGAAGTAGAAGAAGCTCTTGGTGGGGGACAACTTTTTTTGATTTCAGCCTTCTGGTTCCACTTTTATCTGATTGGCCAGTACGGACGACAACATACTTCTCCTGTCCTTCTGCATCCTTCTTCTTCATTGCACGAACACTAAGTAGATCTTTATATTTGACATAACCAGTTTGCACAAAAACACGTCTTAAATGATCCTTGATCTTGTATGTTTCTGCTACAGGCTTCAATCAGGTCTTTTTCTCGCTCAATGAAAGCGGCGGTACTGCCTAGCTTCTGAATACTGAATGCACATTGTTAATCTTTAGGCATGCAATAACGGCCAGTTGCTAAACAGTACTCAAATGCCAAGGGCTATCTTCTCTATGTGTTAGTGTTAAATTATAGCCTGCCCTCATGAACGCGGAAGGGGTGATGCAACGCTGAGGTGAGCAAACTTTACAAATTAGGCCTCTCTTTATTTTATGTATTCTACTATAAGACTCTTAACCGCGATTCCTTTCTCTGTGGTTAGACTCAACCTATCTCTATAGAAAGCTGTTCATCTCAGATTCATTCCTCCACCTCACCACCCTCTTTTTTGCTAATCCTATTCAATCCCATCGCAAATGCTAGAAAGAACGTTGCGGCTGAAGCTGCTGCTACCAAATAAAAGTATCATTAATACCCCGCTGATAAACCTTCAGTACGCCAGGAAGGTCTTGTGGGTCCACCACATGACTAATTGCCGCTGCACCAGCCTCTTGGACCGTATGCGCCTAAATGTGAAGTGTGGAAGTTAGTATTTGTTTTTATTCAACTGGAAGTGTTGGTATGATCTTGAGTGACTCTGATTGTACAGAGAGAGAAATCTATGAGATCTGGAACTTTGCTATACGTACACTGACTATTGGTGCATATCTAGCCAAATTGGTTATAAGACTATGACTGAAGATTGTCTGGGCGAAAGCGAGGAAGACTGATCCCCCCAGGGTTTGGGAAAAGACTATAAGGGCAATGCCTAGAAGTTGACAAGTCAGCATTATAGAGTCATTGGCAAATTCTCGACTGAATAGCTAATGGTGGAAACCCCAAAATCTTGAAACGCCGTCGCACAATGTTCTAATCAAGCATATCAAAACCTCCTGGCAATGTTTAGATTTAACCTTGTCGGGAGCTTTCAAATATACTCAACAGCACTGGAGTTCTCGTCTCTGACTTGTATGGCTGCGCCTATGCTCTATGGTCACCTACCAATTGGATTTTGTTGTGGCGGCAGAATGTTTTGAACCGCAACGATGGGCTAGATTAATAGATTAGTACAACGATTGTTTGAATAATTTCTCACGAGGGCGATTTACCATTGGAATGCCAAATCCACGTCCGATACCCAACAGTATCTGGTAGCCTATCCACTTGGAAGATGGCGTACTTGGACTTAGCATTGATAGTAAGTCGCTGCCGATAGCAACAAATATCCCGCTGACCATGCTAAAAGGGTAGTAATAGTGTATCTTGCCAGCTGCGATGATATTAGTATCATCATAATAGCATCGACTTCTAGACTGACCTATAACGCCTGACACGGCTGCGGCAATCATCTGGCTCGGGATGCTTGGTAACATGTATACGCCACTTAACGACGGGGAAATACCTCTTACGGCTTGGAAATATATCGGCATGTAGTATGTAAAGGTCATTACCGCACCAAGGAAGAGCCCTGCATAAATACAACCGGACCAGACCACTCGATGGCTGACGATTGAAACGGGGATCATGGCGTTGTCTCCCACATAATACTCCCAAATTACGAAAGGTATCAATGTAATACCCGCTCCACAGAAGAGCCCGATGATTGTCGCACTTTTCCATGGATATTCCGTCCCACCCCATCGAAGAGCCATGAGTAGCATAACTATTGCAGGTGCGAATATTAGGAATCCTACAACGTCGAGTTTCTTTGCCAGACCGATAATAGTGAGACGAGGAGCGTTATTGGTACGATCAATTCGATCGGGTAGTTTGATTAGGAGAAGCAAGAGTGCGGCTACGCCACCGATTGGCAAATTGAGGTAGAAGCCTAAAAGATCAGTACAATTGCATGTCATATTGATATCAGGAACATACACCATCTCCAAGTTGAGTATTGCGCCAAGGCCCCTCCAAGCATCGGAGCAATAACTATACCACTCTGGGATATTGATATCATAATCCCTTGCATCGCCGGTTGTTTCTCCATAGGGACAGAAGCTCCAATGATTGTGAATGCTCCATTTGTCAATCCAGATCCTCCCATCCCAGCTACTGCCCGGCCAATTATGAGCATTGTAGAAGAACGGGCAGCGCCACATAGAACCGAACCTAGTTCGAAGACGGCTAGGAAGCACAAGAACGAGTACTATGAAAAGTTAGCAAAATCCGAAACAATAACAGTTTCCCCAAAACAGTCTTACAGTGAAAACATATCAGAACTTAGAACAGCCGAGGGGGTCTTGAGCGCTTGGAACACTTGATAACATTGCCGATGAATATAGGGGGAAATACTAATCCGACCAATTGACTGACCTTGGAGCTGAATTGAGAATATATGTTTCCTGTGAGCGGCTGAAGAACACAACTAATCATGCAGTTAGTCTAACAAGCGCTGAGGTTTGAAACCTGAATTTACATTGAGAGTAGATACGCACTGCCATACCATCCAACATCAGACAAGGCATGAAAATCACTAGTGATTTGGGGGATGGCCTAGATATGAGTTAGCATACACTAAATGCAACGGTGCAGCTACAATATCCCGCATTTGTGCGAAATAGTTCAAGACGACGAACGTCTACTCATTATCACAGATTGAACTCACGGTGAGATGATGCTCTCATCCACCATGAGGAGAAAGACAGTAAGCGTGACCGATATGAAAACGAGCCATAGCTTCACGCCGGTGATATATTCATAATCGGGTGCAGGTTGCCCGGGATCGGCCATCAAGGATGAAGAATCTGGTTGTTTCTCGGGATCGATTTCCGCCGCGACATCGTTTTGTGGATGACTCCCTTCATTCTTTTCTGTTTTCATCATTCTGGGTTGTTCGTGCAGGTAGAAGTGACGACGGACAAAAAGGATTTGGAGGTTGGAAGTCTTGAAAGGATTTGCTGCGGTGTACTAGCCCAGTTTCGGGGGAGTTGTGAGCGAAATATTATAGCAAATGGGTTAAGACATCAAAATACAAAAATACGAAAGACAAGATAAGAAGTGGGAATTTATGACGAAAGATCATCAATGTAGCCGGTGGTTGGAAAAACTTATTTTTCAATTGCGCAAGATTTACGCCCTCATCGGTTCTCATATATCAAGTTTGCATGATTTCCGTTGGTGCCTAATATATGCCCCACCAAATATATATGAATACTGCAAGAACACCAAGCACGCTAGAGATCTCTCTCTGGGGAGTGGGATCTTTAAAGACGATAATTATACTTGGATAGCTTTCAGAAGTTTTATAGGTTTCGAACAGTAAATACTGACTCCCGTAAGACCGGGAATCCCAGCTCCAGGGATATTATAGCATTACTAGGTACTTTATCAGTCACATATTATACTAAGTTCCCTTTGCAGAAAGAGCTTCAAGTCGTATCAAGATCTACCCCTTGGATAGGCATGCTCCAATTGTGAAGATTAATCCGGCCTCCTCCGAAACTCGCATTCTTGCTTGGGGCTTTCTACCACGCCCAATATGTAATGTAAGTAAACGGATATACTTAACCAAAATGGGGAATCCGATATTAAAATTTGTGTTAAATACTCAACAAGGGCTTTCTCTTCTGGTGGGGTGAGTTACTGTTGTTTTTAGGCTTTGGTTTAATTTGAGGGTCGTCCACGTTCAGATAGAAGATGGTGATGCGGGCGACCTTGTCCTAGTTTAATAGGATAGTATATATTTTACGTTCTCCTGGTTTAATAATAGCGATGTAATAGGAGAGAAGAACGAGTGAGAGATCTCGCAGAATAGCAGATGGACAAGGTTGCTGCCTATGGAACCTTCTAGAAATATGCTATGATATTGATTAGGTCTTTCGATCGCCGTTGACGTGCTTTGCTGAGAGGCAGATTGCTGTATTTGATCGTACTGCACAGCATGCTGGGCCTCAAGTACACGGATGGGTATAAAACGATTCACGCTACCCTGTCACTTGCTTCATTCGCTCGCGAATGGGATTGCCTCCGTCTGCCTAACTGAGTACTTTGATCTAGAACTTGGGATCCTGGCATTCAATCAGGCTATCTGTAAATCGTTATCAGAAAGAAGCAAAATATGTATAAGCTGCATTGTTTATCAGCATAGTGATCTTGATATTTCCTCTGGACATGCCTTTATAAGCTGCGTTCCTATTTCCTAGAGCCTTTCAGATTGCTTCGAAATGTAAAGAACCTAGGCCTAGATTGAAAAGATATCACAACGCCTTCTTAATGAATTCGAGTTAGAAAGTGGATACACTAAAAGTGGTGATGTATATACTTTCAGTATGATGTATAGGGCCTGAAAGCCCTATATATACAGCATACTTCCCACTGTAGAACAGCAGTCAGTTCAAGCTTTTACACCCTGAATATATAGCTAGAAGCATTGCATGCACAGCCTAGAAACAACAATTCGGCCCAACCCGCGAATATTCAAGTGAGAAGTATCACCCGAAAAGGCTTCCAGCGGGTTGAATATAGATTCGCCAATAATCGGTCATAATATATTATTATCGGTATTAGATCAGATCAATAACCTAGGGTAGGCTTTTTATACTGTTGGTCTATAAAATATAACTAAAATACATTATCTTTAGATACCTAATAATGTATGTAAGTATATACTCGAACAAGATCTAACTTCTAGAATTAAAAACTAGGTACCCAAGGAGCACAGGGGGAAGAGGAGAGGAAATATCAGGGGGATACCATATCAACTTTAGCAGAACTCTTTAGTATGTCACTTAGAAAGTTCGTCGCTGAATAGGTACCGAGGTACCTTCCTTGAAGCTATGTAAGGCGACAGCTTGGATATAGGGGGTTGGTGCCTGGAACATGCGCTGGGCTCGCTTATTTCAGGCTCCTAAGGAGCGCTAAAAGTTAGGTAACGATACCTTGACCCCCACTAAACAACCTTATACTATCGTCCGACACCACCTCTTCAAGACAACGATAAAAAGTTTTGTCCTTCAGATATATCCAATGCTTATACTCAAGCCGACTATATTCTTCTAAGCTTCAGAATGCCCATCTCATACATTGACACGGACAACTCTGGCCCGTTCACAAAACATACTCTCTCTAAACTCATCACCTCCTTTCTAGATCCCGAAGACCCTTCTCCCGCAATTAGAAAAAGTCTACGGCTAGCTCATGTTCTCTTGCTATCCGACCACCTTTCCCTTGCGCATCAATTAATAGATGCTCTGTCCAAACATGCAGACCATATTGTCCCCCAACGCCCATACCAAACATCACCCCTCATTTCATCTCTTGCGCTAGAGAACTTCTGGACGTCTCACCCTGAATACCCCCAGCCTCCAAACCCCCAATATGTCACCAGAGATCTAGCGCGCAACCAATGGGGAAAATACCGCGAGTGCACCCGCACGGGCTGGATGCTGGAGCACTGCAAGCTCCCCGAGCCCGCCAATCCGCACATATGGCAAAAGACAGACGACCCGATTGTTCTGGCCATGTGTTGCCGTCTGCTCGCAAAAGACAAGACGGCAGGGCAATACCCGTCTCAAGAACGCATGAGGGAGGCGCTCGAGGTGGCCAAGAAATTGTATGCGCAGCCGCAAGTACCCGTTACGGCATGGAAGTTCGAGAGAGGTGTGAGGAGACATGGGGAGCTGCTGTACTGGCGGCTGGTCGTGGAGCTTGCGATACGGGTGGGAGAGTTGGAAACTGCGGCGGATGTGCTGGGGATGGGGCTGCGACTTGATGGGTTTAACACGTCTAATGGAAGTGATGTGACAGAGTACCTTGCATTGCCGGACATTTGGGATGTTTTGCCTTTGTTAGCAAAAAGGGGCAAGGAAGCAAATCCGTTTTATATTGAGCAAGAGGATGCGGAAGTGTTGGTCAAGGAAGTAATTCAGGCGATAGAGCTGAGAGCTAGGAACGGGAGGCAGTGGTCACTGGCGCCGGAGAAAGTGGGCTGGGAAGAAATGTTGAGGAGACTCTCTGTGGGGGCGTGGAAAGTCAATAGACCTTGTTATAAGCGGAATGGCATCAGGCGAGCGGAAGATATACTGTATCCGCCTGCGACTGAGGAGGAGATCGAAGCAGCCGAGAAAGAATTTGGGGAGCTACCAGCCGATTTTAAAGACATGGTCCGCATTGCGAATGGGTAAGTCATCTTCACAGTGCTCTGATATAGAAAATATATGCCTAATCTAAGGCCTTTAATAGGTTCCAAGGAGGGTGGCATTTCCTCAGCGGTGGGATCGCTGGCATCCGAAACCTCACCACAAGTACTGACCAAGATCTGGACAATGTTGCCTCAGACTTCGACCATCTAGGTATGAAACAAGACGGTGTTCTTTCTGACGAGATAATTCAACTGGAGCCTGGGAACGAGTGCGATTGCTTCCAACATTATATCATCCCTCCGAAGACTTGGAAAGAGAATATTGTAGGCAGGCAAGTCAAGAATGGCGAATATCAATACTGGAATGCAGCATGTTGGCAACCAGAGATGAATAGATATGACTCGGTTAGAGATTGGGTTGCTTGCTGTGTAGAGGAGGTGGAAATGATGGTTGCTAGGGGTGAGGTGGCTGATCAGTCTGAAGGTGAAGATGAGGATGAGGACAATGATGATAGCGATAACGATGAAGACGATGAGCCACAGAGTGGGCAAATAGAGGAAGGTGATGGCGTGTCTGAAGCTGTTGAGAAAGAAGTTCGATGAGCGAAGATAGCTGGGTGAAAGTCAATGACTAGTATGGCAAGTGCGTTACTTCGGATCTCTTTAAAATGACGATGTCTAGTCATAGAAGCAACTGATCCTTGCATACAAAATAGTTATAAATAGAGATCGCAATGTTATGCTTATTGTTTTACATACCATTAGTTTCTACTACGCGATAGAGCCTTTCCTTCTCCCAAATGAAATTATCGTGAACGGGGAAATGGCCGTGTCTAGGTATCGAGAAATCAAGTTAGAAGTAGTTGACTTCGTAAAAGCACACCCGACCTGTCTTACAGTATAAGCTTACCGCGAGCTAATTCGTAAAAGCATTTTCGGGATTACGAGCTCCTCTGAATACTGCGTACCGTACGGAGTAAGGACCAGAGGGTTAGGTTGCAGTGGCCCCTCACTAGGCCTCCCCCGGGGTTCTGGGGCCATGCTTCGGGTTACGCATACTCGCATTCTCAGCCCTATAGGAGGAGTCCAAGTATCGCTGTCACGGTATGGATCGCCCTCGCTTGGGGAATTAGTCCATGTTCTAGAAGTTATCTCAACTTCCTGCTTTTATACCTCTAGCTTTCCTTTTCGAAGTTCGGTTATAAACTGATTGATTAAATTGCAAGAAGTAAAGGTGCTAATAATCGCCTTCTCCATGAATTGGGTAGAGAGAATAAATCATATACTCCTAATAGAACTATATTCTAGTACACGTTCGCTCCTAGTCTACGGAAGCAAATGTTACCACAACCAAAATCCGAGTAAGAAGAATGAACCGACTATTATTCCTCTACTATGAAATTCAACCAAAATTCGATCACATCAATAAGTCACGGAGTTGATGTTGCATGCAGCTAGTCTATGGTGCCATATTTTAAAATAGCCTTCCGTACCTCTTACATCTGTTGCTAACATCATCACATCACTTGGATGCATGAAAGTAAGCTTCTTTGCTTTGGCATATGGTTCAACTGAGAACCATTTTACTGTTTGAAACTTCAAAATATGAGCTAAACTAGCACGACGAAGGATCTCAAGGCACTTCTCAAGTGAAGAACACGGCTCAACTTTCAAGTACAAGAACTTCTCACATGGTTTCTTTTCTGCAAATGCCTTATGGTAATGCGAGACGTTAGAAGAATCGATCGAAGCTGCTTTTCTGGTTGTTGAGAGGCGGTTCATTATTCACGATATTAGTACTCACTACTGGTGGCGCAATCTAGAGCTTGGCTGTTTGGTGCGTATGGCGTAATTTGCAGCACCGCACAGACCCGCATTAATGGATGTATAGTAGAAAACTGATATGAGAGTGTGCTTGGGTGTGTATAGAATAGGGTAGTCGATAATCGAGATACAGATACTGATATAGTAGTGGATGTGGATGTGAAGTGGAGATGAAGCCTAAACTGTATGGATTTCCCAAACTAGTCAGAGAAACAGTGGTTGTATACTAGCGCCGAACTGATAAAGAACTACAGTTAACTGGCAGTCTTATCACTGTTTGAACTACTTAAGGGGAGGGGGCGTGGTCAAAATAGAGCATGTTCATTCTGCTTTTTCGGTTCACCCTCACTTCCACCCATACTTCCTTTGAAATAAAAACATGTCCTAGCTGTTCCAAGATAGTGAACTTCTATCATGGCTTCTGTTCTTGCTTCAAAGCCATCTAGCATAGTGGCTCTTATACTTGTTTATCATAAACAGTAACCGGAACATCAAGCAAACAGCGCTTGCTTCTAGGCATCAGGCGCTAGCATAAGCTGTTTACACCTTTTTTAGATACTAACATTCTCAGAGCAGCCTGTTCAGCGCCGAACAGTAGAGAACTATGTCATATAAATACCCTCGACTTTTCGTTGAGATCCATACAAAACTTCTTCCCCAGCACACAACTCCTTACACACACCAACACACCAGCACACCAAAACCTTAAGCAACGCGATCAGCACACGCAACATGTCAGCCCATCCAAGCGAGATGGACAGCGCCAACAACCCATGCAATACGCACACCGTGATGGACCCTCACAATGATCGCCCACACGCATATATGAAGGCTATGTGCTCGGGGTGCTTCAAGGATGAACTCCAGGAGCCGGCGACTAATGAGCAATCGACTGATTCGGATTCTCGTGGGCCATCAGCTTCGATGCCTGGTGCGCCATCCAGAAATCCAATGATGTTTTATAACAATGGGCCAAATTATCCCACTCCGATGTATGGCAGGCCTCCTTCAGCAGGAAATCTGGCTGCATCTCCAGGAGCATCAATTTCTTCGACTGCAATGTTCGGTAGGCCTACACTAGGAAATCCGACTGGTGATATAGCAGGGGATCATAGCTCGAGCACTATTCCAGTCAACAAGTCGGAGGAAACGATGGCGGTGATTGCGAGGCTACTGCACATCGTCCTAAACCTCAAGGACCAATTAGAGAGCGCAGAAAGAATGAACGCAATTCTGGAAGAGTCCAATGCGGACCTAGGAAATGGTTCACAATGCTCTGAGACTGTGGAGGCTAAAAACTATGAAGAGAAATTTAGCAACCTAAACTTCCTTGTCCAATACCTCAAGGCCGACATAGAGACGGCAAAGGTGCGGGAAGATGCCCTGAAGAGCAAGATCGTAGGTCTTGAGCAATCCATCGAGCAACTTAAGAAGCATGCCGATGAGGTTAGAGAGCAATGTATAAACCTGCAAGAAGAACTCGAGTGGGTGGTTATGGAGCCTTCTGAAAACTCCATGGATACTAATGCCGATTCCGCGCGGCGTTCTTTGAAGCATGATCAAGATATTGCTAATATTATTGATCTACTTGATAGTATGGTAGTAGACACGGTAGACGAGCCTGAGCGTCGGGAGACTCCCCTGTTATCCCACGGGTTCCAAGACGGATCCGTATACCGCGACTTTGACAATGCGTAATCTCATGCATGGGATGACAACTCTCTTTAATTTGTCGTCGATAGCACCAAATTGTGAGTACCATGCTTTCTTTGGGTGGCTCTTGCGCGGAGTTTGTCTTTTGGGATGATTCTTACAAAGACAGAACAGTCATTGGTCAAGAAAAACAAAAAAACAAAAAAAAACATGGGTGGTCCCGTTTGTCTTTTCGGAAATCAGAAGAAATGACCTGAGTGGCTAAGTGGCTCGAGGTTTTTCTTTGGTAGCGTTGCTTTTTACAAAGAACACAGAACAGACTCTCATTAATACAAGAAATCGCAGCAAAATATTTGACCCCCTTTGACTTAAGAACTGTGACTTGACGTGATAAATGCAATGTGAAAACATGTGCTTATAGTAAAGTAAACCACAAGACAAGAGTTGGCTTATAGTAATAATTTCTATTATGAATTCAAAATACAGGTGATCTTGACAGCCTCAGATAAGATATCATAATCTGTTCATCAAGCAATAAAGCACGCATGAAGGAGCAGTCTGCGGTGATACAGTCCGGCATCAACAACAAACTTGAACTGTTCAACTTTAACGGAACGGAGGGTAAAAGATCAGGCAGGATCTGGGTGCATATTTCACTACAAAAGACCATACTATTACGACATTCCAGACCTTAGAGTTCGAGAGACATGTCGATTCTACCTGTTCTAGCGTTGCTGTCAGTACTATGTGTGTATTTGGAATAAAGAGGTTGACGTTGAGTCTCTACGTGAGCGTACGAGTACTCAAGTGTACGTCATTGTGCAGCCTTCGGCGTATAGTTCAGAACGTCCTGAACGCTAACGATTTCACCGTTCCTGTTGCTTCACCTTGCAACCTTCAACGTAAACCATCCTGTATACCAAATAAATGTATTATCTTCCGAGTGTCATCTATACGGGACAAGAGCGAAGCAATAGCGAAGGCCACATCTACGTCTCCCAATTGTCCTTTCCGACGACTTGTCGAGGTCACAAGATCAATCCGATTCTATAGCCATCAAATGGTACATAAATACTGCATAGCTATGCGAGGGATTTAGCAAAGAGAAGCACCTGCTAGGAGCAAATGTCTCAATTGCCAGCCTCTGATCGGCGATCGCGACCTTGGGGCTATGCAGCTGAGGCTACAAGAGTTCGACAAAGGAATAGTTCTCGCTTTCTCACAGCGAGATCTGATATTGAAGGATGCGAGTGATTCCTGTCGTCACTGAGGTGTGCCCCACAAAACGGTTGAGCCTGGATGGGTATCCCTTTCATTCAACGCAATTCTTTCTTCCGAACTCTTAAGAGAAAGCAAGATTGCAACTTGCAACAAAGAATGCTGATGCCTTCGAGTGGGCACCGTTTTTCTTTCTGCCCAAATTGCTGTTTGCATCTGTGTTAGCCTTATTGTGCCAGCGAGGTTCCTTCCGGGATATACTACTCCTGATGTGCCGGCTCATATCATGGATACCCCGACTATTGTGCAGGCGACGGATGAGGAGATCTTGGATATGATGAATACGGGGTGCTGGAGGTAGGTTATGAACGTAGGAAAGTTTCTGATTTGGAGATGGGTGCGAGTGAGCTAGGAACACAGATTTGTCAAATGACTCTCTTTGATCTACATAATGCATTACATCGTTATATCCAGAACTTACCCATCCCACCTAGATACGATACCTATTGAAAGTTCAAGGTAAAATTGATTCAGTTGATTAGCTTTAGTATTCTGCAGATATCCCAGCATGAATTCAATGGTTTTTTGGGAGGGATATACCGGTGCGAGTCTAGCCTTACTTCAAACGCACTTATTTCTTTAGTTAGCACATCTTAAATGAAGATATCTATTTGATGTGGCATTCTATACGCAATACACCATCTTTTTCTTTCCCAGCTTACAAATTCGGGGTACTATGGCACGTGATCTTCCCCCCTATCTATCCTTTGGAGTTGATGAATTCTTACACAATCAAGCGTGTAAACTACTAGATTTGAAAAGGACTGACGATAATGGAACGCACAATTCGAAAAGGGGTATAATCGTACCGGACCCCCAATGAATAGACCTATACCCTAGCTCAAACAGTGAATGGAAGAATCCGAACAATCACGCACATGGTAAAGCGCTAGCCTTTGCTGTGTCTTCAAAAATTCCTTCAAGTCTTTATGTCAAAACTCCAATACATCGTCGACAACGACAGAGCTCTCAGCATGTAAGTAATTATCCACCTCTTCCTCCTCCGCTCCGACTAACCCACAAGACCCCAGCTAGCCACCAAAATCCCATCCCCCCTGTACAAATTCCCGCACACCTATACAGACTCACCACCATACCGCGCACGCAATCATGTGCCAAGGAACCAACCAACCCTACACAGCCTGCTCGCACATAACCACGCGCCTGACAACCCGCTGCTCTTCACCCGGTTGCCAAGATTTCATCACCTTCCCGCAATCCGTCTGCGCGCCCGGCGCCTGTAGCGACTGCAGCGCGCTCCTCGCGCAAGATTCGCACATCCGGGATCTAGAGACGCGGAACGCGAACCTGGAAGCAGCGTTGCGCGCTAAGAGCTCCGAGGTGAGCGAGCTGAGGGGAGAGCTGCCGGCGAAGTTGAGACTTAGGGGCATGGAGGGCGTGGTGGCGAGGGGGTTGGTGGAGGGGGTTGTGGGCAGGGTGGAGAGGGTGCAGGAGAGGGTTGTTAAGGTTAATGATGGGACGAGGAGGCTAATTGATCAGAGGGGGGATGCGGTGATGATGGGGACTGGGAGTGGGAGTGGGAGTGGGGTGAGGGAAGGGGAGAGGTGGAGGGAGGAGAGGAGGGGTATGTATAGGGATTGGGATGAGAATGTTCGGAAGGTTGTTAGGGAGGAGGTGAAGAGGTGTGCGGAGGCTTGTCAGGAGAGGATTATTGAGTTTCTGGGAAGTATTGTTTAAGTAGAGTGTAGCGTTTTGAAAAGCGGATGTAGGATCTTCATGTTCTCTTCATGTAGCATGCAAACTTGGAAAGAATACGCGAGAACATCTGTTTTGTTCTATATCAGAATCAGAATAGAAAACAAGCCTTTAAGTATGATAAACTCCCACTGCACCATGACAACCTACAAGCGAGATCTGCTCGGCTGAGTCTAAGAATAGGGGTAAGTCAACGAGCCGCAAAACATCCTTGCATTCAATTGCTCCATGCACTTTAGTTGTCAACTACCAAAGCATTCCCTAAATCAGATATAAGCCTTGCATGAACGGGGCTGTGCAAACTTGCGCACAGTAGAAGCTATTCTCCCGTCGTTTCAAACATATTTAATCCTCATATTTTAACACCATTTGCCTAGCCATCAACATCAAGCATTGCCGCGGACTATTCCCGGTATCATCAGCAAAATGACTAGCACACCACCCCTCATCTTCTATACGCATCCCTTATACGTTAGATCGCACTCCCGCACAAGAATCAACAGCTACTCATCCACCACATCAGGAATCCTCCCGCCTAACCCTTCCAAAACAGCAAATGACTATACCCCATCTCGCGAACCTACCGTCTATGCCAGCCATGCTCCTTCGTTAAGCGCCTCTACATTCTCTACCTCCATCCTAGAACCAAGCTCCGAGCCACCCTCGCCGACATCCAGTTATGGCTCACTGGCTAGGATGAGCATGAGCAACACACCAACCTTCTCCCTATCCCACCCGTCCTTCTCATGTGCCCCAACGCCCGAGTCATCCAGCCGTGACGCCTCGCCAGCGCCAGCGTCATGCTCTGCCCTACCGGGCTACAGTACATCCTGCTTGGTTCTAGAAGTAAGCAGCACAGAAGCGAGTTTCTTACCACGTAACCATACACAACCGCTACCGCAATCGCAAGCGCAAGCACAACAACCAGGCAGCGGTATTAGTGCTGGACCTGGATCACAGGGAAGGGGAAGTAAGGACTTAGGACACCACCGCCATGGCCATCGCCACACCTCTTCAAATAACACGATCTGGGTCTTCCACTGCGGGCATAAACTCCTGCAAGGGATACCAGATTACATCTTCTCGCCCCCTACCTTCTCCACTTCCACCTCCACCTCCAAATCCTCCTCCACCACTAATAACACAGACACAGACACAGACACAGACACCGATACTAACATCGCCTCACTCCAAGAACGCACACCAGGCCTCTGTCCAGGCTGCAACAAGCGCAAGCTGCTCGAGAGGCAGGAGTATGAGCAAGCACGATGGATGTACGGGGAGCAGGTACGGATGTCCCAGCGGCAGTTAGCGGAGGCGCGGGAGAGTGGGAACGAAGAGGTGGAAGGGCGGATTGGGGAGTGCATGAGGGAGACGTTGGGGGAGTTAGGGAGGGTGATTTGGAGGTTTGAGAGGGGGGCGCAGATGGAAGTAGAGGGTGTGGGAATGAGTTCTGGTTCTAGTTCAGAACCAGCCAAGTTTTCCAAACTCCTCGAAGATGCGATCGAGAAAGCTACTATACTACAACAGTGCGAATTCGCACTACTGCATAGCTT
>QGMJ01000802.1:0-14569 GCA_007821545.1 Lachnellula subtilissima
TGAAGAGGGTGAAGATGGCGGGGAATATCTGCTCATGTTAGTTGGGAGTAAAAGAGAGAGAGAAGGGATAGGTGCTTACTGGAGCGGAAGTATGGTTGAAAAGGTAGAGGGGAAGGACGCCCAGGAACTGCGAGCCTGCTACTACTGCCAGTGGCAGGAAGAGCTCACGTTCTCTCACAGCCAATGTTTCTTCAGGAACAATGGCTTTGGCGTCTCCTTCTTGGATTACAGCTAAAGGAGGTGCCTTCTCGGCAGACTGGGCAGTTGAGCCAACTGTTGGTTTCGTGGGCAGAGGAGCTCCACTCTTCACCCAGAGGAATATAGCCATGATTGTAAAATTGCAAGCTACAAGCATAGCACTAGGAAGATATGTCCCAATGCTGACGAAGCGATTGGCCTGCATGAGCAGGTAGAAGAAGAAACTTTGGTGAAGATGTTCCAGAAGATTGTTCAAACTTCGGAAAGTGCTTTCTATCACTCTTCCCATAGCCATTTCGTCTTGCCAACCCTCTCCGTAAGGTTGTAGCGTTATGGCGTCCACGTGGTAAGGAATGAAACTACTGTGAGGCCCAGATGCATGGCCTAATCCCTGATTCAGCATCCCCCTGAGCATTGTCTTCAGTCTGTCCTGGTAGCTGTCTGTATGCTGCCACATTTGCTGCAAAGAGGCTCCAATTCCCATCTGACCGCTGGCAATGGCTACCACAGTATTCAGAAGATCCAGATTCGGGAGCTGCCCATTGATACCATCATAAACGATATGTAGAGACTCGAACCGGTGATCGAATGGGTAGTCAATGACCACAGCTCCCTGCAAAGCACCGCTCTTCACGGGCAAAGACTCAATGGCAGGAGACTGATGTGTATCATGATACGCATCCACCCAAGCCTGTGGGCCCGCCCTGCTATCCGCTGTAACCAAAAAGATGATATCCTTCGACCATAATGACCATCCTATTCATCCGTTAGTTTCCTATAGCTTCATCGAAGGGGGGTCGGTTTACTCTTGAAATATCTTGCCAGCGTGAGAACAAGAGCCACGCCACTCCTATTCAGCACACCATCCACGTTTCTCCAAGCTCCTACAAGCACAATAGCTTCCGTAGCATCCCCTCTCGGTGCATGCAGAATTGCATATATGTTCTCCCCCTCGTACGTTTCCCCAGCACTCTTATACTCGTACTTCTGCCTCGCAACTTCAAGCCCGACGCCTTAAACAGCTCCTCAAGTTTATCATTTACCCTATTACCCAGCAGTCAGCCCGCTATCCAAATCTTAATGCTTCAAACCAGCGTGGGCATCTTACTCAACATTACTTCTCTCCCCCAGCGCATCCACTTCATGCTTATACCCTCGGAACACATTCTGATCACTCCCAGCAAAATACGTATGCACCTGCCCCGGCAGCAGCGCGTTTTCCGAGATATATGTTCCTCGCGAGTAATCGTCTAAAGGAAGTAGAAGCAGCCATGCGACACCGATAAGGATGCAGAGGAAGGACAGGTATGGCGGGACCTTGAGCAGGCGGGGATCGCGCCGGAGAAGAGAGGTTGTTGCTTTGTGACAATTAGTATTTGAATTGCAAAGGGGGAACTAAGAAGTACCAAGCAGACCGGACATAATAAATACCTAGAAAAAAATGTGCTCTCTATGGTGGGGTGAGCATGTTTGACGTGGTGAACAGCACAGATTCGAATTATTTTGAGGTCGAGGCTGACGCGATTAGGCTTTCAGGGGTAGCTTTTTACGAGCTGGCAACATTCACAATACGCTGAAAGAATATTCACTTAATGTTATATTTAGGCAATAAATTCATATTAATTTCACTCTATAATCGTATTTGAATAGTGTCCCAGTAATTACCGCTCAAACCAGAATCCCTAACTCCTTTGAATGCCACATCTTTGTACATCATGAACCACCTAGAAGATAGACGCAGTCCAGCCCTATTTATTTCACGGTCCTAATCTTTGACTGCTCCCCATACTAATATTATCCGATGATGGATTCGTAGTAGGAAGGACGCCGAATCGGCCGTATGTCTTCTGGTCCACAGAGACGTAATGAGGTAATCTCCCAAGCAAGTTGAGCTTTCCTTCTATCCATCTCAATGCCCATTCCGGTGGCGCCAGGAATTTCAAATACCCCAAGCCCCCTATTACAATTAGCTTCCATGTCTCTCATCCCAAGTCCAAATATAACTTACACCCATAGCCAAAAGCCAGTCCACATATATGCCCCAAGAAACTTGTATTTGGAATCAAGAACGAGACGAATAACACCATGACGAGTGGTGTTATCCATGTAGGTATTTGTGTCGTACCGAGAAGAAAGTGGGGATTCGTTTTGTATGTTTTAACAGCCTCCATCGCAAGCAGAGTGAATACCCATATACTAATTCAACCCATGTTAGTCATTATAACTTAAGACTGAGCATGAAAACAGTCCATACCTGGCACCCAAAACTGTAGTATTCATGCCCAAAATCCCCCTTTCAATAAAGGTGTACAACAACGCTGGAATCGTGGAAAGTGCTGCATTTCAGTTAGCCATCTACAAACCACTCCATGTCTCTTTGATTCTATGAGGGAAGTACATACGTCCCAGGAACATCGCTAACGTTGTCAAGGTTCCATACTCGGCCTCAAATCTCTCCAAAAGGGGCGTCAGGGCCAGGATATTCATCAGCGCATGAAAGAAGCCAACATGCACCAGCGGAAACGTATTCGTCCTATACACTACGCACCAAACAACATCAGTTATATTCCTTTACGGCGAGCCACAGTATCGAAGGGGGGACAAACTGCTGGCCAACCCAATCTCATTCGGCACCAGGGCACCCCAAGCCTGCACATCCCACACGCTCTGCATACCTAGCACCCATAGTAGAACAATAACAAAAATCATGGAGCGTGTGAAGAGCGGGAGCCGGAAAATGTACGAGCGCATGCGCGCTGCTGAGAACTGCGGGAGACTCGGAGCCATCGTGGCCTTTGAAATCGCCCTCCTTTAGACTTGATGGGCAAGGATAGTGGATTTAGGTATTAGTATTTGATCTGCCGGGTTCAAAATGTTAACGAGAGCCTTGCCAGCATGTTTTTGCGTGGGTTTCTTTGTGAGGATGGTCCGGAGGCATGATGGGAGGAGCTCTGGCAAAATCTACGCGACAGAAGTCGCTTAGCCGAACGAAAGGCTGACAGGCTTGGGGCGAGGCTGAGTTTTCAAAATCATTCGGCACCAGTCTTATGAGAGTTATTGCTAGCGAAGCTGGCGACTCTATTATGTCCACTATATGTTGAAATATTTCATTGTCTCGCTATTTATGAAATCCATACCCAAACGCTGGCTCCTGCTTCTTATGTGACTACCGAAATAGAGTGAGACTTTGTTCAATTCGACTAACGGCATCACGATTTCTCAGAGACCAACAATTCAGGGGTAAGAAAACTCCATATGCTGCTATAAAATACAATAGACACCGTTCCCTCAAGCATTATTCGCCTTCGCCATCGTGTTCAATGCACTACCATTCTTGAACCATTCAATTTGTGGAGCATTATAGGTATGTGCCAGCTTAACATCAAAGGTCTCGCCGTTCTTGGGGTGCACCCGAAGAGTAATCGGCTTGCCAACAGCAAGTTCGGTGCACAAGAGGTCAACCTTGTCTTCTGGCTGAATCTTGTCATAGTCCTCGGGGTTGATGAAGGTCAAAGGCAACATTCCTTGCTTCTTCAAGTTGGTCTCGTGAATTCGGGCAAAGCTTCGAGTGATGATGGCAAGACCACCAAGATGTCTGGGCTCAAGTGCTGCGTGTTCTCTGGAGCTTCCCTCGCCGTAATTCCAGTCTCCGATGACAACCCATGGGATCCCCTTCTTCTTGTAGTCTCTAGCGGTAGCTGGGACAGCATCGTACTTTCCAGTTGTGAAGTTCTTGACCTTGTTGGCCTCTCCATTCTCAGAGTTGATGGCACCAATCAACATGTTGTTGGAGATGTTGTCCAAATGGCCACGGTACTTGAGCCAAGGGCCAGCCATGGAAATATGATCAGTAGTAGTCTTGCCTTTTGCCTTGATGAGAATAGGAATATCAGTAGCATCCTTGCCATCCCATGCGGAAAATGGCTCAAGAAGCTGTAATCGATCACTAGTTGGGGAAACTGCGACGGCAACAGCACTACCGGTAGGAGGAGGTGCTTGGTAAGTGTCCTGTCCTGGGTCATAGCCCCTCGACGCAGTCCAGCACCGGTTGGTGGGGATAGAAGGAACTCGTTTCCATCCTTGTCCTTCAATTTGTCGGTGAGAGGGTTGAAGTGGAGGGATCCTGCGATTGTCATTGCGACTGTGAGATCTGGGGAGGTGACGAAGGAGTGGGTAGCGGGGTTAGCATCGTTACGGCCAGTGAAGTTTCGGTTGTAGGATGAGATAATCGAGTTGGCCTCCCCCTTCTTGACGTCCTTGCGATCCCACTGGCCGATACATGGGCTAAGGATCTCAGAGTTAGTTGTGGTTCTTTGAAAATTGAATGGAGCCAGGTTTCGTGGAGAATGTCCCATAATTAGTGGGACATTTTTCTTCGAAAATAAAAAGCTGGCTTACCCGCAAGCGTTGGCTAGAACCATTCCACCGAACTCCTCCAAAGTTGCCAACTGACCATCCCCTGTTGAATGTTAGCTAAATTTTTGGTCTGGGTAAAAAAGGATGCCCACTTTCAATCGTAGCCCTGATTTGTTCCGAACCGGGGGTTACTGTGAATAGAGATTTCGCCTTCAGGCCGTGATCCAGGGCATCACGGGCAATGGAAGCTGCGCGAGACATGTCCTCGTAAGAGGAGTTTGTGCAAGATCCGATCAGTCCAACCTTAAGCTCCGCGGGCCAGTTGTTAGCCGTGACAGCCTCGCTGAACTTGGAGATTGGAGTAGCAAGATCGGGGGTAAATGGGCCGTTGATATGGGGTTCCAATTCCGAAAGGTTGAGCTCAATCAGTTCGTCATATTGGGCGCCTTCATCTTCTCTGAGCTCCTTGGCGTAAACGCGAGCGAAGTCACCAATCTCTGAACGTTTTGTAGCAGCGAGGTAATCGTACATGCGGTCGTTGAAGGGGAAGAGAGAAGTGGTAGCACCAATCTCAGCACTGCAAACAACCTGTGTCAGCTATGGTTCTTCTTTGGGGTGTTTTGGGGTGTTTTGAGGAGTGTAAAAATGTCACGCGAGCCGTGCAATAATCTCCCACCGGCCGTGGGACATTATTCTACGAGCGTGAAATAATCTTCCACCGGTTGTGAGACATTATTCCACGAGCGTAAAATAATCTTCCACCGGCCGTGAAACATTATTCCTGAAACTTGTCGATGTGGAATGAATGGAATCTGGATATCCTTACCCCCTGTACAGATGTTAGCAAGGCACAATAGATAGTTAGACAGGGATCAATACATGTTTGCGATAGTTCCCATTCCTGTAGAAGATAGGGTGTCTGTTCCGGGGCCTGAAGTAGTAAAACATGTTAGCAAATGCCAAGCATCGTATGATGATGTGGCCCAAAAGTATTCAACATGGTGAAGAGCTCAGTCTCGATCGGTCTGGTAGTTGGATGATGATATAGACGCCGTCTAAAAGGATTTGGTGCAATGCATCGAATAAGATATTGGAGGCCGAAAGTACTTTTCCGGACATCTAAAAAGAATCGGTACAGTGCATCCGGACACCGTCCAAAAGGTTGGGTGCAATGCATCGAATAGATATTGGAGGCCGAAAGTACTTTTGCGGAAACCGCCCAAAAAAGTTTGGTGGAGTGCATTCGGACACCGTCCAAAAGGTTGGGTGCAGTGCGTCAAATGATGTTCTAGACTGCTCCAAAAAGAAGTGCGTGATACTTAGGAGCTCCCAGAGGAAGCCCCAAAGGAGCCCTCAAAGGAGTTCTCGGAAGACATTTCCAGATAACCGACCATGGCAATGTGTGCCTTTGATGACTGGTGCTTTAGCAGGGCGGCGGGCCGGGCGAAGGGTTTGGCACAGACTGTGCAGTACTTGTTGGCTTGTACGGCATGCAAGGGACCGGCAAGATGTAATTCCAATGAAGGGTTGTCGTTGAATGCATGATCGCACATGAGACAATAATGCCTCTTTTCCTCGACGGCTTCTGGATCACTCTGGGAGGAAAGTTCCTGGAGACGAGAGACATTGGCAGCGTGTGCCTTTGTTTTTTGGTGTCTGAGCAACTCGGCGGGCTTGCCGAAGAGGTGTGAACATGGTGTGCAGTACTTGGCTAGCCGGGTTGCATGGAGGGGGCCAGCGAGGTGCTTCGTCAGCTTGGCTTTCTTGGTGAAGGATTCGTCGCAGATCTCGCAATAATGTGTCTTCAGCTCCTTAGCCTTGTCTTTACAGCGTTTGTCAATGGCCTTTACAGCAGCAGGGTTACTCGTTGTGAAGTTTTTCCTGTTGGTGTTGGCGCGTTCTTTGTACAGTTCTGGGTCCTTCTTCTTGGCCTTTACACGGGATCTGACGACTGCAGTGTTTCGTCTGCCAGACAGTTCTGCCACAGTTGCCTCAAGCTCTTCAGGAGTGAGATTGAACTCGCCAGGAGGAGATTCGCCCAGCGGATTATGAGAACATAAGCCATCGTATTCAAGAGACTCTCGTCCCCAACGGCACATTGCAGTCAATCCGTAACCGTACTCAGTCTTAGAGTTGAGAGTCCACAAGACAAATGTGAACGTTGCTTCCAACGCAAGAAACAAAGCTCGTGAAGTCGGAACCATACCCCAAGAGGGGATTGGTGCAGAGCATAAAAGGACTTTGTATTCGATCGTGAAACCATCCTCCAGAGCTCTCCGAACGTAGAATGGTAACGTGGTGGAGGTTGCGTGGTACTGGGACAGGCGAGAAGCAACACTATTACTGCTGTTCGTCCCGGAGCCAATGTACACCTTTGGACGATGTCCAACTTTTTCCAGCACCAGAAGATATATGGCCCATTTATGTTCTCCTCTCGCAATAGTGGGCAACGTCTTGAAAAAGGCCACTGTTGGTGAAGTTGAAGCCTGGAGAACCTCAAAAAGGCCAGGTGCGAACACAAGAGAAAGCGTTGAGAGAAGTTCTGCAATGACTACCTGGCTGGAAAGTACTTTTCTCGTAATGGGGTGGATTGAGTGTTCGGAGCACGTTGTAAGACAGGTCCACACCAGGAGCACGACGACGGCCATTGCATCGTGATCGGCGTCCATTGTTAACACTATTACCATTAGTACTGGAGTGACTCAAAATTGGGCATGGAAATCGGCATACCCGATTCAAGGACGAGCGATGTTCAGATGAGTCTGAAGGATGCAGGTGCACGACAGACAGCGTCCGAAGCTAGAGGAAGGACGAGCGATGTTCAGACGAGTCTGAGGGATGCAGGTGCACGACAGGACAGCGTCCG
Source organism: Lachnellula subtilissima (assembly GCA_007821545.1). Taxonomy (NCBI): domain Eukaryota; kingdom Fungi; phylum Ascomycota; class Leotiomycetes; order Helotiales; family Lachnaceae; genus Lachnellula; species Lachnellula subtilissima. The sequence goes on from QGMJ01000802.1 coordinate 7,421, forward strand.
AAGCTGGAGGAGATGCAGCTATTGCCATTAGTACTTGCATGGCTGTAGATCTTTGCATGATCGAGATTGACATACCTGGTCTGAAGTGAGCCGGTCAAGGTAGTCGACGGCGTTGTTGTTGGTGAGAGTTTGGATGGAGATGTAGGAGTGAAGAAGACGGAAGCTGCTCCATGTCCGTTAAGTACTTCTGAAGCAGGTGGGTGCACCTGCCTCTGAATCGTTATGACGAGATGATGTTCGCGACGTAGACCAGTCTGAGAAGGAGCTCCTTCCATGTTGAATACCTTTGGGGTTGAGAGGGGGGAGGTAGGGTACACCTGCGTCTCAATGGGAATGCTGAGGCAGGTGCACCCTACGAAATTGGAAAGTACTTTTGAGGAGAGTAGCATGCACCCGCCGCTCAAGGTATATCGAGCGGCAGGTGCATCCTACCCTCAAGTGAGAGAGAGCTCTGAAGAGAAAATTACGAACCACTAAATGAAGGGCGAGTTAGTTTTTTCTCTTCAAAACGGTTTCGGGAATAGCATCAAAGAGCTGGGGATGTCTAACTGATATTCCACAATGCAGCCTGTCCCGCCTTTTACAGTGAGGATTCCAGCGACTTTGAGGATGATATCTTGTACAGTTAGCATAAACTCACAAATCCCAATAGAAGACGTACCCTTTGGTGAAGCCCAGCCGGACAATTGACCAGTAAGCTTGACACCAATAACCTTTGGTGCCTTCAATTCCCAAGGAAGGTTGGCCATGACATCGACAGCATCAGCTCCACCAACACCAATGGCACACATTCCAAGACCACCAGCATTGGGAGTGTGCGAATCAGTGCCGATCAATAGACCACCGGGGAAAGCGTAGTTTTCGAGGAGAATTTGATGGATGATACCGGATCCAGGCTTCCAGAAACCAATGTTGTACTTGGCACAAGATGTGGAGAGGAAATCATAGACCTCCTTGTTGATATCCACAGCTCTGGCCAAATCCTTCGCGCCACCAACTTGAGCTTCAATCAGATGGTCGCAGTGAACGGTCGTTGGGTTTGCAACGGACGGCATGCCGGCAGACATGAATTGCAAAATAGCCATCTGTGCGGTGGCATCTTGACAAGCCACTCGATCCGGGCGCAACTTCAGGTAGGATACCCCGCGCTCGATCTCCTGTCCATGAGGATCATCCAAATGGCTGTACAAGATCTTCTCGGCATATGTGAGGGGACGATTGAGTCTTTGGCGAACAATTGACAGGTTTTCGGACATCTTCTTGTAATTTATGAAGTTGCCCTTCTCTTGATTGTTCTGGGCAACCTTCTTATCAAGGGGAGAATCGGCCAGAGTAGCCATCCTCCTCGAGAAGGCAGCGCGAGGCGCCGCGCGCAGAAGCTGTCGTGACAGCATAGTGGTGGTGGTCACAATGTTCCAGAGGAGATGAAACAATCTTCAAGACGGATAAGTAGGTAATGTTGGTGGTTGAAGTTGGTCTTGTGCAAAGAAGGGAAGGAAAGAAAAGAGACGGGAAGTTGAGAGGAGATGGACGGTTACGAAAGTTGAAATACCGAGCTTAATCCAATTGACGAGAAGTGGACCTTATCAACTCGGCCTGAAGGCGCAGAGCCAGAGAGCTCCTTCTTGCCGGCCAATCAGAGAAGACCCGATGGTCAAAGGGCAGGATGGCATTGACTAAGGGTTTTGCGAGAACCTCCGATTCAGGATTTCTGCCACAATACAGCCAATGAGGGACGAGTTCTGTTGCCTGCAGACCAACCAAGAAAGCTTGTGATCGGACTTTGGTTTTCAGCCTTTCCTCTTGTTTTTTCATACTCGTATAATATCAAGATACTATCATGAGAAAGCTATCACATCACTGGGAATTGCTCAAAAGTCGAGTAAAGTAGACATCTAAATCAGTGGTATGATTGATGTAAATGCAGTTTTACAAAGTATTTATTCCAAATGCAGGAGGCCATTCCATTCCAATAAAGATGCACAGTGAAATCATACCGTATTCGCAACATCTGCACACTGGTAGGTAGCATTGTGCTGTGCGCACATCCAGCCTCGGCCGCATTTTGCCGGCCAGCCGTCTTTTTTTTACCTTTTTTTTTCCGACCTGGAGACAAGCAGCTCCACCTATTTTCGAAACACACCCAGACCTACTCGAGTACGTACCTAGGATAGGTAGCTTCCACAGTCTGTAATCATTAAATCAGAGCCTCATTTGCAGCTGAACATTGTAAATCTACGCCTGTAGCCATGGGTATTCCCCAGAAAACCACCAGGACCAAGACGAGAAGACGTCTTAGGTAGATACCCCACGTTGCAGCCCCCGCTATTGCGTGTTCTTGAGCTGATATCCGATTGCAAGGGACCTTGACCAAATTGCAGAAGACCTCAAGTCACCCAAGCATCTCCAAGAGCATAAGGGTATGAAAGCTGCAGAAGATCTCCCTGGTCTCGGACAATTCTACTGTATTGAATGCGCAAAATGGTTTGAGAGCGAGCACAGCATGGTCACCCACCGAAAAGGAAGCACGCACAAGCGAAGGTAGAGAGGCACATACTCTAAATTTTCATCACGGCAGCTAATTTTATTGCGACAGAGTGAAAGCGTTAAAAGAAGAGCCATACACGCAAAGGGAAGCCGAAGCAGCTATTGGTCAAAGGAGTCCGGATAATGGACCTCGACTGGCCGCCAAAGAAAACACTCGGGATATGGAGGTAGAGATGGAGAATTCGGGGCTGTTGGAGGAAGATGCTCTGGCAACTTGAGATCCTCTACGTGGATTACTTCACTAAAACAAGACACACTGCTCTTTCAACCATCACAGGGTTCGTTGCTAGACATTATATTGGGGTATCAATTCTTATCTCACACTGCGGCCCTTTGCTGCTCTAGCAAGGCCACTACCCCGAGTACCACGAAGGCCGCCGCGGGCAGCACCACCTCTCCCAGCACGCGCCATTCCACCGCGACTACCACCTATTCGCGAAGGAGCAGGAGTTGAGAATTTCGGTGTGGCTTTCGAGGATGTGGGTGGATTTTCGACAAATGATGTATCAGTCGTTCTGACAAGATTAGCATAGCAATTCCCACTGTGCTTAGATGACTTACAAGAAAGTAGTCTCTCCGTCAATATCACCGTGAAATCTTTCCGAATTTGTCGATCTGCCTGTTAAAAGGTCAGCTTTGTCGATATTTGCTGGCGCATGAACATACCTAATTGATCCTCTTGGTCCCTCGCTCTCCGAAACGAATCAGGAATTGGAGCCTGCAACATTCAGTAAACTTCTAGTACATTGTTCAGCTGTGTAAACTACCTCTGGAAAGTCGACACAAAATGCATTCATATTCAACCCGTACAAGAAACTGGCAAAGTTCTCACTGAACCTAGCCAAACTCTCATGCATCAACTGCATATGCATGAAATTGGCCTCTAAATCGGCCATTGAATCCGACAGCTCTGCAAAAGCAGGCTCAAATGCCTCCAAGGGGGCATCTGATGCTCCTGCTACACTTGACTTGCCAGATTCGCGTAGAGAGGAGCGGGAGGATGGGCGTAGAGGGGTTGTTGGGCGCGAATGGGTCTGCGGGTGCCGGATGTTGAGCGCTTCACGCTGCTTTCAGCTTGAGGGGTTGTAGAGGAAGACATGAAGGAGAGTATGCGGCGATGATGGCAGGGCTGTATTCGTACCGTACGAAATCAATTGTTGATACCACGCGACGCGAGCCCACTCTCAGCCCCGCGATGCGCACGTGAGGAGATCAATATTACACTACCTACAATTATGCAAATAAGCGTACAAAAGACGCACAAAATGATGACGATTTATGAAAGGTTCAAAATACAGTACCAAGGAAGAGACAGGCGCAAATTAGCTATGGCTAGGTATAGAGGGTACGGAACGGTAAGTTCGGGAATTAATGGCTTGACAACAGTAACACAACAAAGAGCAAATCCTATTACCGTATCAATACCAACCCCATGTATCAATGTCCTACGCATCTTGAAAATACCCCTACCTACAGTAGATGCCTTTTGCAGGATCAAATCTCACTCGCAGGGACTAAAGCTAAAAGCTTACAAAACCCCCACCGCGATTACTGTACCTATACTTCGACAACCCCAATTATTGCCCTTTGTTGTCCATGACAAGATTAACGACCGTCCACACTTTCAGTTCCCATATCAGTAACCAATACATCTTATTGCGTTCGATCGGGGCTGTTTCCCGCAACCACTCGACTGTACATTTTCACCAAATTCAATCATCTTTCCATTCGTCTACAACCCCTCCCCACAACTGCGCCCACCGACAAATTCGATTATCACAACCCTTGAACTCACGTACTCAGTCTTGCGCAACAAACCGCAGCCTTTGCAATTTGCGAAAGCCGAGTCAACGAGGGTTTAGATCACCAAGAAACGCAGAGCCCATTACTCACCGATCAACATATACCCCTCCAAAGCCTTTGCGAAGCAGCGCCGGTTCTTGGGCTATTGCCATTGTCGCTTCTATAGTTGCGACTCTCTACGCCATCTCCTCGAGTGACGTTAAAAGTGCAACAAATCCGAAGCAACAGCAGCCGGTTTCAGAGGGCCTCAAGTTCTTATTGGAGTCAGAAGGGTTCGAAAACTTCGATATGGCAGATGCATCTCTTCCAGGAAGAGTGAGCAATTTGACGCCGGAACAAGAGGATAAACTGAAGGAATTCTGGGTTGCAACTCTTCAAGTCTTCGGTGTGATGGATCAGAATGGGCAAGCGGATCCTGGCCCTATCAAAGCGAGATCCGATACAGCCTCGTTGAAGAAGCCCAAGAAGAAGAGATTTGGTATGTTGCGGAGGAACCATGACGGTGATGCGGACTCGATAGCTTCTACGGATTCGGGCTCAAAGACCCCCATAGTCCCTGCAGATGACGACAAGTACGGGCAGACAAAAGAGTTCCATGACGCGATTGCAAGTCTGTCTCCAGAGTCACTCCGAGCAGCATTCTGGAGCATGTTGAAGCATGACCACCCCGATGCGCTCCTGCTGCGGTTCTTGCGAGCTCGAAAGTGGGATGTGGAGAAGGCTCTGGTTATGATGATTTCTACTATGCGATGGAGAGCATCAGACATACACGTTGATGACGATATTATGAAGAACGGCGAGCTTGGATCCCTTGAAGCTGCAAATGGGGATGATCCGATCAAACAGAAGTTGGGGGAAGGCTTCTTGGCCCAGATGCGGTTAGGGAAGAGTTTCCTGCACGGGCTCGACAAGGGGGGGAGACCCATGTGCTTTATAAGGGTTCGCCTACATAAACAAGGAGAACAGAGTGAGGAGAGTCTTGAGAGGTACACAGTTTTCACTATAGAAACCGCAAGGATGTTACTAGCACCTCCTGCCGATACTGCTGTAAGTCGTTCTAAGGGTGAGGTTTCGCAAAGATCCAGCTGACGATTGTAGTGTGTCGTTTTTGATATGACCGGATTTTCAATGGCCAACATGGTAATAATTCCCATTGAGTTTTGGGGAGAAAATTGCTCACACCTACTAGGATTATGCCCCTGTCAAATTCATGATCAAGTGCTTTGAAGCAAACTATCCAGAAAGTTTAGGAGTAGTATTAGTCCACAAAGCTCCCTGGATTTTCCAAGGTCAGTTCTATTCCCTTCCAAGTTCCAATATACCCTCTAATAAACCCAGGCATCTGGAAAATCATCAAAGGCTGGCTAGATCCCGTAGTAGCCAGTAAAATCCAATTTACCAACAACAACCAAGAAATGGAAGAATTCGTTCCTAAGGAACACATAATCAAGGAACTCGGTGGAGCCGAGGACTGGGCTTACACTTACATTGAGCCCGTACCAGGCGAGAACGACAAAATGAAGGATACGGCTACTCGCGACAAGCTTCTCCTCGAAAGAGAAGATGTTGTTAAAGCCTATGAAAGGGAAACGCTCGAGTGGATCCACTCGAAAGAGACAGATGCTATGAGTCTCAAGCAGAAAAGACATGATTTGGCGGCAACGCTGAGGGATGGCTATTGGATTTTGGATCCGTATGTGAGAGCGAGGTCGTACTATGATCGTTCGGGTTTAATTGGGCAGGGGGGAGTACCGCACTTCTATCCCTCGAAAGTGACACCAGCCGCAGCTGCAAATGGACCTACATCGGTGGAGACTTCGGCGGCAGACTTGGACTAGATTATAATGGGAATACAAAAAAGAGGAGTGGGGTCTTTGTATTATATGATGCATAGGTGATAAACTTGCTGGCGTTGGGCAATGGTGGGCAGGCTTCCTGCATGGGAGACCTTAGCCAGACTTGTTACATTGGAAGAAAGATTGTATACATCGTTATGAAGCATCCACATGGATTGTTCATTAGAATGCCCGCTCCATAAATAAACTTACCCTCGAATCATTTTATGTCTCATCTCATCTCATCATGCTAGTCCCTCACAATCCCATCTACATCTTCGACTTGATATCCGCCAACAGCGCCTTCAACCCATCCATATCCGTCTTCTGCTGCGGCCACGCAATACCCAACCCCTCCTTCTCATTCGGCTTTGGAATCATATGGAAATGCACCTGCAGCACGCACCTCAATTAGCCCGAATCAATCCAATCCAACTCAACTCCTTCCACATTAGTAAACCCCTCTAACCCTGCCCGTCCTTCATTACTTCTGGCCATGTATATATATGTTCTTGACTTTCCAATCCGCAAGCAAGGGGAAGAATGGGGAACGGAAACGAAACATACATGATCAACCTCCTGATGCGCAATCCGCCCATTATTCTGCAGCACGTTGTAATCCTCGGCCCCCGTCGCGAGAACCAGCTTCTTGACCACGGGTAGGAGTTCCGCGAGGGAATCGTCGGGGATATCGGTTAGTTTCGCGCCGTGGTGTTTGGGTATTACTAACTGTGATCAAAACAAGCTATTGTATCAGCATTTGCTCTCCTCTTGTTATGTTATCGTATGGGCTCGCTGCTGGGGCGGGATGGGAGGTGTGTGGGAGGAGGATGCGGTGGAAAGGAAAGGACGGGACGTACGGCATGGCCTTTTGACAGAGGGTTGATGTCTAGGAATGCGAAGACTTTGTCGGACTCAAAGAGCTTGAATGAGGGGATGTCGCCTGGTGGAGTGTTAGTTGTAT
>QGMJ01000803.1:0-14525 GCA_007821545.1 Lachnellula subtilissima
ATCCCCATCTCCATCCCCATCCCTATCCCCACCAACCTCCACCTCAACAGAACCCACAGCCACAGCCACCCCACCAGCCTTCCACCTATCCCACTTCCGCTGGTCCACCCTCGCCTTGATAACAACCCTCTCCTTCCACTCCAGCACCGAGATCTCCATCCCCAAACTCAGCATCTCGTCCTCACCCCGCCCCTCCTTCTCCTGCAGCGGCAAAGACATCATAGCGCGCTTCAGCAGCTCCGACGTGCGCTATAGTCCCAACGGCCCCGATGAGTATATGGCGTTGAGCGTGAGTAATTGGGTTAGTACCAAGGTTATGAGGGCCGAGTTGAGTGCTTTTCAGAGGGAGTTGGAGGATATGATTAGGGGTGGGCCGGTGCTGGCTTTGACGGGTGGTGGAGGTGGTGGAGATGATGCTGGTGATGTAAATGGGTCTGGGTCTGCGTCTGCGTCTACATCTATCTAGACGTGCTGTACTGTGTTGTGTTATAGCAATAATATTCCATATCTTCTCTTCTACCTACATACATACATACACTCCCTTTCCAAGCCTTAATTTACACAAGAGGCACGCCAACACCCACCCTCCATCTACAAATCCATCTCCAAATCCATTCCAAAGACCAATCCAAATCTCTAGCTAGATACCTAGACATATATAACTTCTCAAGCCGGAGGGCAGCCAACCAGTAGTCATCACGAACCCACTCGCAAGAGCTCACTCACATTCATGATGCCATGCCATACCTCCAGAGTCTAGTCTAATTAAATCTCATAGCACATCACATCACCTCATTTTCACACAAGTAGAAAAAGGTATTGATTCGCTTATGGAGTAATTTATATCCATGATTCCAATTTTACTTTGCTTTGCTTTGCTATGCTTCCCTTGCCTTCCCTTTCATACAACTGTAAACGCTATCGTGCCTACCTAACGCCTGAAGAGAGAAAAAATACATGCCATATGCCGCTTGAAACGCATATAGCTCAAGAACCCTCTGCTTCATCGAGGGTATCCTCCACCGTAGCCGCTCTCGCCTTCCCCTTTTCCTGTGCACTGGAACTTGTCTCTCCTATTTCCGTTTCCGACGAGGCAGGATGAGAGGTACTGGTCGTATCTGCATTGAACAAATGTTGACCCTGTCCCTGTCCCTGTCCCTGTCCTTGACCCTCCCGAGTCTGCTTATCGGCAAGTGGGAGCGGTGATGTGGACATGGATGCGGGGGTGGCACTCGTACCAGCCGCGTCTGAAAATAGTTGAGAGGAACCCCAATTGGGCAACTGAGAAGACGAAGAAGCGGGAGGATTTGATGCGATAGATGCAGAAGCGGAAGTACTTGTGGCCACGTTCGAAGGGGCTGATTGGTCGGCTATAATCGAGGGTGGAGTATGGATGGCGTTCCCATCAGACGAATCATCTGAGTGGGTGTCGGGATTAGCCGTTGGTGTTGGTGTCAGATTATTATTAGAACTTTCTCCCGCCATAGGGCTGATGGTCGTCGTGGAGCCTGTGGGGGCCGATCCTACACCAACATTTCCTACAGGTCCGGGAAGAGGTACTTGGCCTGTTGGTATTTGCCCAGGACCGTCTAATCTTTGCAGTGGAAGGAGTGACCAACCTTCTGGTATTGTTACACCAGAAGGAAGCTCAGCACTGCCTGAGGGTATTGCTGCTGTACCTGGACGTGCCCCGTGTCGCTGAATTTGAGGTATACCCGGTTGAAATGGAGAGTTAGTCATGGGCCTAGTGACCAACGGCGGCATTTGCGGTGTTTGAACATTGTTTCCGGTCAATGGATCGGCACCTCCGTTCTGCATAAGTCGAAGCCTTTCAAGCTCTATCTGCAATAGTTGCACCCGTTGGAGCTGTTGTTGTGTTATCTGGAGGGTTCCAATTTCTGCTATGAGATGTTGCTCTATTTGCTGCAGGTGAGCCTGCAATGTAGTAGCTGTTGCAGGTATATTGGCCCCACCCTGAGCCTGTGGTTGGGCCTGGACGCGTGGGAAACCCAATTCAAGGCCATACACTCGTGCTCCACCGCCCACACCATTTTCCTGGTTCGCTTGAGGGCCACCAAAGCCGTTGGCAAGATCTTGAATGTTTGCTTGACCATAAGCAAATCTCAAAGGTCCCAAGTTAATCATTCTCATTCGACGACCCGGAGGCCGGCCCGCTGGTGGCGGTGCTCCTGGACCATCTTGTTGTCCGGGCACTGGAGGCTGGCCTCCTTGACCGGGGGGATTCCCGTTATTTGCCGCTCCATTCGGCGCTTGCTCCTGAGGAGGGTCCACTACAGGAGCTCGACATATAGGGCATGCCTGCTGACGTTCAAGCCATCTTTTGAGACAGCCAAGATGGAGAGTGTGTCCACACGGGAGCTTCTTTGGCCTGGACTGCTCATTGACGGTATGTCCGCCGGGACGAGCAGGCGGAACTGCTCCTGGACCAGCCGGAGGTGCTTGCGGGTTCGTGACGGACCAAGGCGTCATCTCCTCACGGCAGATGATACAGGTATCTTCTCGTGCAATATCTTCTACGGTAGCGTCTGCGTATTTCTGGTTCATGTCGTTTGTTGCCCGACGATATCTGAGGAAAGCTGAGAGACGTTTCGTAAACGATCGAGCTGTTAAGAATACATCACGGATGATGTGGATTGGTAGGCCGTAGAACATGAATAGGATCACAAAGAATGTTATGTATATTCCGAGTTTGATGAAATCTGTGATTTGTAAGCATTAAATACCATTCGTGCAAACCGCGAGTCTCACCTGAAATGAGGTCAAGAGTTAAAACCCAGTGACCCTTTGCTTCCCATCCCGGGGTTTCGATATCCATCTCGTCGACGTCGTCCTCTGACGGTAGTGGCGCAGTGGATGGAGCCGCATCAGCTCCTTCACCACCTTCTGCAGCAGCTGCCGCGGCAACTTCTCTTTGCCTCAATATTTCAGCTCTCTCTTCGCGAACCTCTCTACGCCGTTCGATAAGCCTCTCCTGAGTTTGCTTATTCTGCACCCTGGCCTCAATCAGTGATATACAGTATCGAACACTGGTGGCCAATGAGCAAGTGGTAAGGATAGCGAATTCGAAAAGAAACATAACCATCATATTCGGCCTTGCTTGCTGGATGACCGTATTGATGGTATATTTCATTAACCATAAGTCGTAGATGATGGACATTGTCAAAGAGACGGATAATCGAATGTGGAAGAGACGAGGATTCGCGGGAGGCTGTTGATCCAGTATTTCAACTCTTCCATCTCCAATCCACCCCCAGACTTTACCCGTCAAGAGAGCAACAAACATGACCAAGAACCAGGCGCCCACTTCCTCCCGGAATATTGTCATTGCCAGGCATGTCTCCGTAATCGCGAACCACGACTTCTCGTATAGCTGCTCAATTTCGAGGGGTCGGAGTGCTCCATAGCAAAGCCGTTGTAGCCAATATATGAATGTGCCGTAGAGAAAGAGGATGAGGTTGATGAGTATCTACGAAGCTGTTAGCTATGATTTGTCCGCCGGGTCCGGGGTTTGTCAAGTACCATCAAGCACAAGTTGCTCTGAGACAAATATACACATGCTGAATAGAAGTTCGCGCGCTGTGTAAATGCAGAAACAATCACCCCTCCTGCCAAAACCGTAGAAACCCCAGCGTAGTATGATAACCTCGTCATCTCTGGCAGATGCGGTGGTTGCGGTGGTAGCGTTTCCGAGTTTCCAAATTGTGGTGCTGTGGATGACAGATTATTTTAGGAAGTTCTCAGCTTGGATCCAGATCGCGGGTGTCCTTGCTGGCTCAGAAGAACTATGTGCCCATATTTCGAATGATTGTGGTAGTCTAACAAAGCTCTAGATGTCGTTTGTTGGTTATAGTAAATGTGGCCTTGTACGTCTCTTGGGAGTCGGGAAAATAATACTCCGCCCCGCCCCGCTCCTGTCGGCGTCGGCATTCAAAACTTGGGATTCAAGCAATCGTATAATCGCATTGCACTATGTAGGAGTAGGAGTAGGAGTAAGCATTATCTATTACTTATAATTTCACATCTCTTGTTGTAGACCGACCGGTGAAGTTCCAACCATTCACAAACATATACGAGTAATTGAGTAAGGTCCAGTTCCGCAAGACTCAAAACTAAGCATGTAGAGCAAGGGCATCGATGGACCCAACGTCCCGCCTTCCAATTACCTACAACTTTCGGTACATGCTGGCCCCGGACTTGTTGATGAAAATCAAGAGGGGAGTCATCGTGAAGCATGATTCTATCTATGTTCCATATGGACGCGGAAGACGTTAGGCTAAATGACCCCTTTAGTTAAGACCAAAGCCTGGAAGAAACCCAATCGCTGTGAGGAACGTCCTAATTCACAGACAATACGAGAGACTCATGCAGTAAGGTATACTCTTTCGGCCTGCAATTCAGCCCTACATATATCTTCGGGGGAGGTGCCTCGCCGGCGACCATAGCATCCCCCTACGAGATGAGTTGATAACTTGATATGTATAATACCATCATTTCAACCTGAGAGATACCTAATATTTGGCTCACAAGGTAATTACTAGGCTATGAGGACTGCATTCATGAAGAACTGGAGTTTATATGTCTTGGGGTTGAGAACAGGCATAATACTATTCCATGAAAAACAAGAAGAACCTCACTCAATCAGAAAGGACGTCTTGTGAAGATGGATTTGTTCTTTGAAACAAATTTATAGGGCCTGCCACACGAGATCTTTTCAAAACTCACAAATACGCGACAAATATGCAGGCTTGCGCGACGCTCGTACGAGAATACCAGGTTCACTAAGTGAGGCTGTGAAAATATGAGGCTTCAATGGGAGATCATTAACCCCGTTCATTGCTCTGAATTTCTCTCCTTGGAGAAGTATGCAAAGAACCATATTGGTAAGTGAGAACCCAACTGCTAGGCAAAACATACTACTGTGTTGTCCTGGATGTCATGGGATCTGGATAGGCAAGTAAAAGGGGTTCGATTGACTTCCGATTCATAAATCGATGTTAAGTTTGAATTCAATGGAAACTATGAACGCTTGAAATATTCATTCTTTTCGTCTGAATGGTCTCTTTTAAGGATGCATGAAACTGTGACGAGAATGTACTGCAGAAAATAAGTTCACCGCTCACCAACCGTTCCCACAACATTTGAAAATTGAAACCTTCCCCCATTCCTTCGCGACCACATGCTCGATCAGGTCCCTAGAACTCCTACAGACCTCCACTTGACTGGACTAAGCTTAATGACAATGTTTGACCTTGTCCCACAACACTATTGCCACGCAAAAATAGCCACTGGAGAATCATTCGCATGATCAGCTGATCCAAGCCACTTTGGCCTGATACGCCTTGGCCTTGCGATCTGATCTGGTACAACATCCGTTGTACGCGGTCGAGACTTCGGCCAGCAAGTTACTACTCTATTTGAAGCTGCTTTGTGCATCAGAAGGATTGGGCGTATCGATACTTCAATGCCCCATCTTGATTTCTTTCACACACCGCAGATTCAGGATCCAGGATTAGAATCATATCTCCAAACTATCGATGTGAAGCATCTCGGCTCTCTTGTACCTGCGTACTATATATTGAGGTTGCACTCAGAACGCCACAAAGCATGTCAAAAATAGAAGAGGGGTTCTTGAATTTCTCGACTGTCCTACAGAAGAAGCATAGAGGCAGCCAAGCAAAGCATCCAGACTTCGATATCACGCGGCGGTCGTATTATACCGAGACCGAGGCATCTGCCACCTCTTCAAGAGCATTGCATTGCTGTTGTACGATACGAGTACTGTACAAACCGGCGCCGTACGTACATGTCGAACGGAGACTTCCACAACCAGGTATACCTACCGTACCTCATGCTTGTCTCTTCACACAAAATTCCACTACCGTGTACGTGGTAACGGGTGGCAGACTGCGATAGAGCACGGACAACATATTTCCCCGCTGCACCATTCTCAAATCAGTCCCCCTTTCGCCTAAACGTTGCTTTTTAGGAAAGGGGTGGTCTGGTGGTGTACCATGAGCCAGGGCCCAGCAGGCATTGGCATGTTTCTGGGGGTTTCGGGACTGCACTGCACCGGCGCAGAAAAAAAGATAAGATACAAGTCCAGATGGGCAGGGTTCTCATGTCTTTAAGCACATTGGGCAGCAGAGGCTAGATCGGCCGGAAGGACTCGCATTGGTCGGCCTGCGACTCAGTCCCACCTGCTTGGATCTCAAGTCGCCGACCTTGGCATATACTTCGTATCTTACGGTACCAATTTTGGCAGCATAGAGTTGCATTGCAGCATCCACGTGGGCTCCCCATCCCCCATTCCCACAGTCTCCCCAGGCTCAATTAATATATTTTCCCGCGAGCTAACTAACCTTAATCAGAACACACTGACTTGTTTCTGTAGAATGGAGATCAATATTTAGCCATAATTATTCAAGAATCGCCCATCAAGTAAGAGATTTCTGTTTAGGGTACCTTCGTATCCCGTCCCTACTTTACCAAAATACCCCTAGGATGGCGGGTACGGAATACTACAGTCCCCCCCTTTAATAAATGTTAAATTGTGGGTTTGCTCCATAAAACGTAGAATCCTATAGAACTGAATGGCTAGAGCCCTTACTAGTGGCCCCTGAAGGGTATTTGTAAGGTCCTTGTAAGGTCCCACTAAGCCCTTAACGTAGTGATATCATTTGCTCACTTTCCCTGTTTACGCGGTGGGGCGAAGGATCATTAACATTTATTAGAGACTGTAGACGATCAACCAGGGGCTTACAAATAAGCTTTGCTCTGGCAGAGCCATCAAGCCAATCAAGCAGAGGATCATTTAGCTCACCAGGCTTGAACTTTTACGGAGATAAACCCGCGGAGTGGAGTTTCTGTGGCACAGGCTAATTGGCCCTTGTCCCCTTCATCTTATCCAACCTCTCGCATGGCACAGTAAGAGCCTCATGAGAGTGTGAGTTTAAAAATAAAAACCTTGAGGGTTGCGAAATTGCGACACGAGGTAACAGGGTTGCACATGAGCGGCATCTTCCCAATATCAATTTGACCCGGTCTAATGGGACATTCAGATCATTTGGCCTTGTGGTCGTAGGATTACTGTGCAAGTCTTTTAAGTTCGACTTATACGCAGTACGAAGCATCACTACTTCGGAATATGCTTGCAATAGTGGCATCCTACCATGCACGTACCGACCGCTATGTGCTCTAGTATGTCTAGAACCTGGTCAAAGGCAATTCTGACCACTTAAAAAAGGATATGTCCTAATCTTAAATTCAACTCTAAAGCAACCATCTTCCAAGTTGAGTTTAAAGTTCCTGTCCAGAGGAGCACTAACCTTATTGGCAATATGTAATCTGCCCACTCCTCAAGGATCGATCTGACACCAACGTGGCAGCCCATCAAGATTTCGAAATGGCGCCTTCCCCCACGAGTCAACAGGTGCGACAGCCAATCAAATCGGACACGGGAGAACTCCAACTCCGCATTCGTTATCCCTAAGACCCTCGGATGAGAGCACGGACTATTGGGTTTATTTGCGGATGCTTGCAATACCACATCAATAGCATTTCGAATAAGTCTGTGACATGTTGATAGAGTCAAGATATGCAGCAGAGTTACAACAGCAGGTCACAACCGAGTTCTAAATCCAGTTGAGAGCTAGACTGGCTCCCTATCCCATCCTTCGGTTTGACATGCCTCAAAGAAATACGACTGGCTCTGCGCTAGATTGAAAGGCTTCAAGCTTAGTAACAACGTTGGGAATCAAGCGGCGGAAAGGCAAATTGCTCCAGGATAACCCCCGCAGAGAACTAATCTTTCCCACAAAGAGAATATTTGACAGAAACACAAGTCTCTGAGTCTGAGGTCGACTCCGATGAAGTGCGGACGCCATCAACCATAATGGAAGCTGAGGGAGCATTCTTTGTTGAAACGTTTTACTTTTTTTTAGACGCTCACTGCATAATCGGAGTCACATCAAGCTAGATCACCTTCATGATTTGCACAGCACGACCGTTAAACTCACTGTCGCCGGGTTGCTCAGTAATTCTGTGACGCCGAGTGCTGTACTTGCCATTGGCGCAACGAATTTGTCTGAATCAGCGGGATACATGCAGTCATCGCCGTCTTCTTCAAACACTCTGCCCTACGGTGAAAAGGAGGGGTCTATTGGTTCGAGTACGATGGATCCCAATTGGTGGTGACACTTCTCCGCAAAAGCGACTACTGACGGCGAGCCCGAAGCCAGGGAAGCGATCGAGGGCAATTGGCTCGGCAAATGGGAGTCGAGATCTCCACCCTAAGCCCTACACAGGGCCAGGATCTCGACTAGGGGGAGGGGTTCCTGGGAAGATTCAGGGAATTTTCAGGGGTTGGGTTACAAGCACAGGCCATCGATGAGCCATGGCCACGAGACGCCCATGGTAGTGGGCGAGGCTGTGCACTGCAGGCTCTACTGTACTGAACAGTGAACCCTACAGTAAATTATTTCAGACACCCCAAGGGCCCAAACGAGAAATACGAAAGGGTGGGGCATGTTATGGGCTTCCCTGAGGGACAAGCATATGGTATCATTACTAAGGTTCGTCAATGTTAGTTTCCTGTTTTGAGTTCTGACCACATCGATAGGTACTTGTTCAAATTACAACACATGTATAGAGCCATCCTTTTAAGCTTTAGAAATCAGGATGCGAAGGATTTTTGGTCACTGCAGACTTGGGAGGGAAAATAGCATGTTGCCATGTATTCCGTATGGGGAACTGGACGCTGCATTTTTGGCGAGGTACACGACTACGACACCGTAAACCATTCCAACGTCCCTCATAATCTAAGGGAAATTGGGTTGGTCTTCAGATCTGACTATATACAAACAGGGCAAGCCTTGCCTTGGAATGAAAAACCACACTTTCCGTTGAAAGTAGCTTCCGGTCTTCAACGGCTCCTTTTGTTTTAGAGTCTAAATTGAGAGCCAGTCAAACCAACAGATGCCCAATTCTCAGGATAAGGTTCTCACGCCAAGGGGAAGATATTTAGAATTGCGAAAAGATTGGTTGGCCAATTGAGTGTGCTAATGACCATAAGGCTGAGATGAGACTCATATCCGATGACCTGCGTCGGCGAGGTTGACTGACCCCGGACGCACACGACAGGAGAAGATTCTGCGATGAAAGCGTCCAATCCTTCTGCACCCCAGCGGGCCAGAGAAAGCAAGTTGGAGATCTCCATTTCCTACAGTCCACATACGGCAGCCCAGCAAGGCAGCAAGAAATAAGGGGCAAGGCAAGTCCTCTCGCTCGGCAGACGTCCACTGATAGACATCTTCCAAGAAATCAACGACTTCTTTACTCCGTAAATCTGCCTCGCGAGATACGCTACCGCTCCCGTCCGGGCTCTTCAGGGGTAGTCCAGGCCAGGACATCTGTTAGTGCCTATGAAAACAGGGGCATGGAACTCCGATGACCCGCCCCAAACTCACCGGTATTTGTTATGACGCATTTCTGGGAATAATACCTACTTGAGCAGTTGGAATTATGGACTTGTGGAGTGACTGTTTTGCTAGCACTGCATGTCGCGGTATCCTGTTCACAAAACAGTGGAAAATGACGATGGTGTCTCCATGAGGCACAGCACAGCCTCTTTGCGCAGCCCCTGCAAAAAACACTCGGCGGCCGTGAAGGGACTCAAGAGGAGACAGGTGGAGGGGAGATGGAGAGGAAACTATTTTAAGAGGGGGCCACCCTTACCCCTATTCGGTTATTCTAACACTCCTTCGTATAAGAGCCAATCGTTTCGACAAGGTAAGCACAATGAGCCACACTTTTCACCGGAACAGGTAAGCCCGAGTCTGTCCCCCTTGACCGAGCGCCACAGTAGTGTTGGTGCGTCCGTAAGCGTCCGCTGGCAGTACCTATCTACTCCGTACCTCGTACGAAAGTCCAGTGATTACATACGCAGAATTGTCAGAGCCGCGAAGGTCTGATGCTCTGCTCTTCCAACGAAACTCGGCGTTCTGGAAACCATGCTACCGGACTCATTTCAACTTGCATCCAGGCAACGAGAGGATGTTGTGGCCGGATGACTGCGAGATTATCCCCTCATACATGTGGCTTTGGAACAGAGGCCCTCTCTCGTTTCTCGACCACTCTCATGCCCTCGAGTTCTCTCCCATCTCCAATCTCCAATAATCTCAAACACGCTGTCCGGACTCTAGACCTTTGCCAGCGAACGAGATGCAATAACTTCAACGGGCTTAGTGGCAGATCTAACTACAACCCACCTTTCTGAGAAAGGCTCGATGAAGCGAATCAGGACATGGGGCTCGAACTTTAAAGCTCCTTCCCCAGTCGTAAGATAGTCGCTTATTCTCTTTAAGGTGGTGAGATCTGCAAGTGCAACCCAGAAGAGGCTGTCATTCTGCCACACTCTACTCCGTACAAATCCGTGGCCGCCGTAGTAAGTACGGGTAAGATAGTGGGTGGCATTTTCATTATTTTCCTCTGTATTTTCTGCCTGTAATACTGCAAAGTATATTTGGGTCAGTCATGGTTCGGGCATCACAAACCCACGTTTCTAGAGCGTAATCGCGTGTACGAGTACGATCATGTACAACTCCTGTACTTGTAGGTAGCAAGATGCGGAGATGCAACTACACTGCCCTGCGCTGCACTGGGTGGAAAGAAGTCTGAATCTTTTCCATCATCTCCTCTGACCGACTCGACCGGACATCGCCATAGCACGTCGCCCTAACCATGCTACTTTCCCCTGTGAGCGAGCGTCCCAACCAAACATTCCCAGATGGGTACCCGCTTGGGGATAAGGCTGTGTTGAATGCGGTGCGTGTACGGACGGCGGACGGTGAGCATTGGGGACAGTGTAGAGAACGCCACGCGAGATATGCTAGCTGGGCATGCCAGAAGTAGTCGCCAACACCTGCAACACTACCCTGAGCCGATCGAGTTTGGACTGTCGTTGGCATCAGGTAAGGCTCTCTGGGGTCATTGTGGATAACAGGGGCCAAACCCATGCAGACTCTGATGCCTGCACCCTCTGTAAGCCCTTGTCCTTGCCCTGTGGGTGGGCTTAGCAGTCGAGAGCACCTCTTGACGGCTCTGCGACGGACCAATATTATTATAATCCTTGAGGTGCCCCCAATTCAGAAGATGGACATCATCCTCCAGACCACTCACTCACTCTACCTCGACACTCAAACATATCGACTTGGCAATAACAAGGCACCCATCTGACCGCATTATACTTTAATCTTACTACTCTACCCAACTTGTTCCCTTTTTCTCATCACTCTCCACCACACCCACCACATATCATATATAGTCACCCCTCTTGTCTCGGGACATACCAAACCAACACACTCACTCTTTGATCCACCCTTCCCAGTCTTCGCTCGCTACCTCCCGCGCAGGTGAGATCCAACCAATCGCTCATAGAAGTCGAGCTTGATTGCGATCATAAAGTCTAAACATCCTTTCGCATCTACAATCTTCTGCACCGTGGATATCCCTACCAAGAAGAGGTACGACTTTTACACCATTGAAGCTCCATTCTATCTGCAACATGTTCTAACCATGTATCTATATAGCCGGCGATAGTGGCTTCCACCCGGACAACAGCCAACCATCACCGTCTCAATACAACAAAAATGGTTTCACTCGCATCACATACCTACAATATGTTGAATAATATTGGCGAGAGGGAAGAGGCCGATTTCCCACTCTACCCAGATCCACAGAACATGTTCTCGCCAGCTTTTCCGTTCATGCAAAACATACAGATGGAGAACGGCTATCCAAGGAACTTCGAAGGATTTCCTGCTAGCTCGCCGTTCAATTCGACAACAATGTATGCGACCGAAGCGCCCCAATACCTAGAGTCTCCAGAGTTGAGAGGAGCGCCATCAAATTACTCCACCGCCTCAGGAGCATCTGCTGCTTCCTCGGCAGTGGGCTCACCACACTCGGTCAACGGTCACAATGTCCCAATCCCAGAGTGGGCACCACAGGGTCTGGGTTTAAACCCATCTATAGTCGGATACGATAGTTACCCCTCAGGCAACGAGTACTCCTTCACACCTTCAGGTATGGAAGAATTCGATTTGAGTTTCAATTCAGCCAAGCCAAATGGCTTTGTTGGTGAGTGTCAAAAGTCTCTAGATCTCGTCAGCACGGTTCGATCTCATCACATTGCGAGTCTCTTTCTTCATTGTCAACTTTTGTCCCTTCTCCAAGTACCTTGAGTTCGCCCTTCGACGGCCAGAAGAGCGTGCCTTTCAATTCAGGGTCAATGGCTTCACCAGTTACACCCACCAGCGCGACAAAGGAGCCTAGAGATGACTGGTTCAAATCTCCCAATTCGGCGCTTTCAAATTCTCCTACTTCTTCGCGGCGACCTTCTCAAGCTTTCAACCCATTACGCTTCGCCTCAACGAGTTCCGCCGGCCGGCCTCAAGATTTGCGATCCCCCGTTTCTACTGTCTCGCAATCATCGACTCAGTCATTTGCCGCATATCATCCATCTCCTTTCTTTTCTCAGTCTAGCGGCAATTTTGTGCCTCCTCTTGAATCATCCTGTTGGTTTCCTCTGTCAATCCAGCACCATGCCATTTTGAAACACCAAACAAGTTTGAATGATATGCTAACGACTTCTTCTTCAGATCCCTCCATTCTGCACCCTCAATATATTGGACGGTCACCTTCCACGGCTCAATCCAATGATGCCTATCAACCACCTGCTTATCCCGGATCGCCTTCCCTCTCGCAAATGTCAAGGAGCCCTCGGCCTGTCAGACAGGGCAGCTCATCTCCTTATTTGAACACACAATATGGATATCCCTATCCACCACCAAGAAGACCATCATTGGCATCACACCAGTCTTATAGTAGTCAAGATGGTTACAGTGGTGAAGATGCAAAGGAGAAAGGACGTTGCACATACCCAGAGTGCGGGAAAGTATTCAAGGATTTGAAAGCGCATATGTTGACCCATCAAACTGAGCGTCCTGAAAAGTGCCCCATACAGACTTGTGACTACCACATCAAAGGCTTCGCACGAAAGTACGACAAAAATCGACACACTTTGACCCATTACAAAGGGACAATGGTGTGCGGCTTTTGCCCAGGTTCTGGATCAAACGCCGAAAAGTCGTTCAATCGCGCTGATGTTTTCAAGAGACATTTAACCTCAGTCCACGCGGTTGAGCAGACTCCTCCCAATTCCCGCAAGAAGACTTCTAGCAACATCAACAACGGTAAAGCACTTTCAGGATACGCACCCGATGCCACTGGAAAGTGTTCAACCTGCTCGGCCACTTTCAGCAATGCTCAAGACTTCTATGAGCATCTGGACGACTGTGTGCTCCGAATTGTCCAACAGGAGGAGCCGTCCGAGGCAATCAATGCCGCGCGTCTCGCAGAGGTGGAACAGGATCAGGCGGTGCATGATACTCTGCGCAGCAACCAACTGCCAACTACCACCCAAAACATGTACTCGGCAGATGAGGATGAAGATGAGGAAGACTTTGACGACGATAACGATGATGATTTCACACTCCGAGCGAAGGGATCACGAAAAGGCCGTGGGAGCAGGAATCCTGCTAATGGCGTGCAAAAGTCACGCGGACTCACACACTCCAAGGGAGGCGTGACGTTGAACTCCAAGGGTCGCAAGAAGCGCAAGGACTACCCTTCATCCTGGGGCTGCCCTTCTGCACAGATGAAGCTGAAGAAGCGCGTTTTGTGTGTGTTTGACGGGCCGCGTCGTCTCTGGAAAGACGACATGATGCTCGACACGAACTATGAGGTCCGTATGAAGCTCAATGACGATAAGGCTTATGTCACAGACCTGGACGTTCAGACGATGCGCCGAGCGAATGCCTTCCATAACTCTACTGAGGAGGAGAAGGGTCCCTGGATCGCTGATGACCTCACTGGTATTAACGGTATGGACTTGGAGAAGCTGATGGAGGTTAAGCAGGAGCAATAAGCCCGCTTCTTCCCTCTCTTCTTCAGTTATGATGAGATTTATGTGTTATGAAGATACCTTTCTTGCCTACAACTTTTTTGAATTTTATTATTTTTTACTTCTCGGCGCTTAGGGGATGGGGAATAGGGATGATACCACTACTACTAAAGAAAAAAGCATATTTTCTCAGTCATCATCATCATCAATCAGCATGTATGCATCAGACGAGCGGGGAAAGTGTTTTTAAGCGTTGTTATCATGGTTCATCAATCAGCTCTCTTCTTCCAGTTTTCGGCCGGTCCGTCAAAGCGTGTTTGAAATAGCTGCATGGGAGGAAGAATGTGATATTAGTAGAGATGATGATTCAATATAAATTAATTGATCTCTGAAACAATACTATCTCTTGACTATCAACGTGAAGTGAGAGAAACTTGATGAAGATCAAACAGAAACAGTCGCTTGAATTCTTCTTCACCTTAGGCGGTGAGGCTAGAATGGCAGAATTCTTTACCCTCCAAAAGTCAACAAAATCTCAGCTCCT
>QGMJ01000804.1:0-14537 GCA_007821545.1 Lachnellula subtilissima
AAGACTCCTAACCCACTCCATTCCATCCCAATCTACTATATATACAATACACCACCGCAAAGAGACAGCGCCAGAAAGAGAAGTTTATTATCCCTGGCTCACACTTGATCTTCCACTTCCACCTCTACTTCCACCTACACCTACAGTGCCACCCCACATTAACACACACTCTCCCTTAGAGACCTAATACAATACCCCGTAAATACAACAAAACCAACCCAAACCAACCCAAACCAAACAAAGACAAGTTGATTAAACAAAAGCAAAAACAAATAGTTTGTTTACTATACAGCTTTATATATATACCCACACATCAATCTACATAACCTCCATCTCACAATACAAGAAAGAATACAGTAAAGTTAGGTATTGTTAATGATATTAATAGGAATAAGCAGACTGTTAGTCTCAATCTGCATGTATAACCCACCTCACCTCACGCACAATCGCACAACCAGTTATACTACAAGGACCTAGAAAACCTCACATACTCGCATACTCGCACAGGGAATTTAAACAAACATCAGGATAATCAATCAACACTATAGTACACACAACACACACACATAATATACACTTCATTCATCTCAAGCTACCATGTTATGCTACCCCATGCCAGTTCAATTCAATTCGATCAATTCAGTTCCATTGTATACTTTGTTTATCAATTCATACTCCATAACCCATCCATCCATCCATCTCCCTTCCTCCAAACCAACCCATTCGGAATAGATAAGATAGATACCCAATGACCCACTCGCCCGCTCATTCACGGGCAAGTACCGTGCTGCGCTTTTGAATTACATGCTATTATTACAATAAAGTATTTGTTTCTTTTATTCAGACAACAAAGAGGAATAAGGGAGTTTGGTTTGGTTGGGGGTTCTTTCTTTCTGTTTCGAGGGCATCAGGTAAGGTACCTGGGTAAGATTCATGCGGCGTAGAGGGCTTCGGCGAGGTAGATGATACCGAAGATTAGGAAGGCTGCTGCGCCGCCTAATGTGACTGTTTGTTTGTTAGTTGGGTGGTATTATATAATTGGCATGTGTCAGGGAAAGGGGAAGGGAAGGAGAAGAAAAGACAAGGCAACATACCAACTCTCAAACTGACTCTGCCAGCAATAGCCCGTCCCCCAATAACAGCCACACCTGTACACACAGCATGCCCACTCACAGCACCACCCGTAACCCACCAATAATCCGCGCCCGCAGCCATAGCAATAGTAGCGATTTGACTACGATCACCCCACTCGCCCAGAAACGTCATGACGAATGTCTGTACCCACGCCGGGCTGAGCAATAAGCTAAACAAATTGGTCAAACCCGACATAGCGCTCTTGAAGTTTGATCGCTTCGGTGAGACAGAACGTTCAGGGGATGAAGATGGCGATCGAGGAGGCGAAGGAAGACGGGATCCAGAGCGTGATTTCCTGGTGCTAGCTTTCCGTCCTAATCCCATCTCCAAAGCGTAAGGAGAGATCGACGAGCGTCTACGGTTTTGTTTTCGCGCTTCGTTTTCCTTTTCTTCGAGCTCCATTTCCACTTCCTGCATTTCTGCGCCTACGCCCTCGTCTTTGTTCATTGCTAACCCTTCCTTCAGCATCTTGCCGCCAAAGACGAGGAATAGTCCTGCGGCGAGGAAGTGTGTGAAGCGTTCGGGGATTAAGGTTGGGACTGCGTGGCCGAGAACGGCGGATAGGACGGTCATGACGAGCAGGGCGGAAAAGGCTGCGCTGAAGACGAGGAGACGGTCATGTTTCATGGCCATGAGGGCTGCGATTAGAAACGTCTTGTCGCCTATTTCGGAAAATAGGATCATTGTTAGGGAGAGGACATAGGAGTGTAGGGGTTGGATGATCCCTTCATTGCCCTCTTCTTCCACACTGGCAAACTTGGAGGGGTCTTTGGCCGAAGCCGTATTAACGTCGAGGTGGTTCTTGTCTGCCGAGCCGGGGATTGGATTTGGAAGCTTATTGGTTTTGTCCGGGAGGTCTTTTGGTTTCTGTGTTATCAATTAGTATAGATCATGAAAATTTTGAATCACCGTACCTCAATTCCTGCTAACCCCTCCGCTGTAAGATCATGATCACTATCACCACCATCCTTGCTCTTACTCTTGTCTTTCTCCTTTTCCTTCTCTTTTTCCTTTACCTTCTCCACCTTGGTCTGCTCACTATGGGGTAGTGGAGGCGCTATCTTTGGAGAATCTGGCGTCTTCTCTACCTTCTCTCCTGTCTGACCTTCTTGTGCTTTCCGCGCCTTGTCCTTCTCGCTCACACCACCTTCTGTGCCAGTGGTTCCTGTTTTTGGTACTGCTCGATTGTGGTCATCCATTACACCATCATTGGAAAGCGGTATCTTGGTGCCATCAGGACCGACCTGTGTCGATTCCTGCTTCGGGTTTTTCTTCGCATCCAGCACTAATTCAGCGTCTTCTTTTTTTCGTTGCAGGCTTGTCAGAATCTGGTTTCTTTGAATCTTTCTCTGTGCCAACCCAAGGGCCAGCATGCGGCTTCCCATCTTTTCCGTCTACTGGCGCATCTTTCGTTCCTATCTCGAATTTCGATTTTATTTTTAGGTCGACTGCCCGTGCTTCGGAGTCTACTTTGGAAGAATCTTTGGCGTCTGTGTTTTTGGCGAGAGTCGACTGGACGGTGCTGTCCTGGGCGGCGACAGCGAGCGCCGAGACCAGCGAGGGGAGAAGGAGAAGGAGCAGAGGTGAAGGGCGTTTTCTGAACTTCATTGTCGTGTAAATATTATGTAAAGCTTCGAGAAAGAGACGCGGGAGAGGTTTGTAGATCGAAGGACGGTTTGTGGGGAAACCTTGTCTTAGGGGTAAGGGGTTCAATGACCGCGCCTTTATTCGGAGAGGTGGAATGGGATGATACTGTGGTAGGATGAATTAAATATCACAATGCTACCTTGACATTGCAAACACAAAGAGGTGGGAAGGAGTGTCAAGAAGGTGGACTGTATTCGTAAAGTGTCGCAAGGTGAAGTGACGTGAAGTGAAGTTGAATTATGATGGTGGAAAGGGACGGTAGATCTGGCTGGCTGGCTGGCTGGCTGGATGGCTGGGCTAGAGCTAGGGACGGAGTAGGTGTAGGTTATGATTTTTCGCTAGGGTAAGGTAAGATGAGGTGAGTGTACTCGTACTGTACTCGGTAGTGTGAGCCTGTGAGGGTAAGGGCCGCGCCTTCTTTTCTACTGTAGATGCGGATGCATGCGGAGTTTCTTACTGGAAGGGAAGGGTATCGACAGGGAATAATAAGACGGGCACACGGCGTTGGTGTTGCAGAGTTGCGTGGCGGAAACCAATTGATGCGCCCCTGATTGTCGATGTTCTACTCGGTCGTATACAGACAGCAGACAATACCTACACAAAGAGGATTGAAATCGGTATAATCCTACTCCTACTCTTACTCTGACTCCTATTCTAGGAATAATATATTTATATACCGTATGCCGTACCATATACCTACATACGGAGTATCCCCCTATTGTGCTGTCAAATCCGTACGTAATACAATGAATGTGCCATGCTTGCTCGTACAGGACCAATAATCTGGACTGCGCCCCCTGAACATCAAATGCGGAGGCCTGGCTCCTGGCCTGGGTCTAGGCTGGTACGGCAGGCACGTGAAGCGTGATGGCACTAGACCGCAAATGCCACCCCGAACAACAACCTGGGAGAAGCATTCGCGTCTTTCCCAACGATAGGCGCATCATCCCTCTCCATTGAAAGGGGAGACAACCTAGATACAACTCCAATTGATTGCATCATGACAGGACGAACATCTGCCCGATCATCTACAAAGCGGAATCAAGCTGCATCACCACCCAAACCAAGTCGCGCGTCGCAAAGCCCCCGAAGGACCCGAACAACACGAAGCCAGAGCAAAGACCTGGGAGAAAGCGATGGCGAACCAAAAAGACAAAGCAGAAGAGGGAGAGGCACACGCGCAGGTAGTGAAGATAGCGTGAGTAGCGTTGGGAGCAGGACAAGCAAGGCGTCGAGCAGAGGTGGTCGCACAAGGAAGGCTACACGCGGCGCTGTCAACAGAGGTTAGAGCATCAAGAGAATATTGACTAGACCAGTTCACTGATCTCATGATAGACTTATCCATTGTCGCTGAAGATAGAGAGGAATTTGAGGAGGAGAAGGAAGACGAAGACGACAATGCCGACAACCTCAAACCAAACAAGGCGCACCGCTCACAATCTCCAGGTGCCATGTCTAGCATGTCAGGGACGACAGCCATCACATCGCAATCCGCCATTACATCTCACTCAGCTAGGGCAATGGCGGAATTGGACCCCCCAATGGTGAAAATACTTCCAGAGCTGCTGGAGAGCTCTGTTAAAATTCTGAATTTGCTTGCACCAGCTGGTGCAACACACGAGATTGTCGCCACCATTGTAAATGAATTGAAAGCTCCGGGATCTAGGCGAGCAAAAAGTCTGAGATACGAGGAGGCCAGATTCATGCCGAGCAGAGAATACTACGGAACCTCGAATGCTTATATCACGTCTTCTTTCGTGTTGCGAAAACTACTGGGTAATAATTACGATGAAGGAGCCTTCCGTCCCGACGCAATCATTCATGCCGCCAATCTTGCAGTCCTAGTTAAAGAGTTTGCTGTCACCCCCAAGGAAAGCCAAGCCGTCAACACACTTCTCTCAGATATGGATATTCTCTTTCCAGAACCTTTTGTTCACGGATTCGATGACACTATACAGTATGGAAGCAGTGCGCTGGTTGATGATTCTTTTGCTCTCGGTTTAGAAATTCGAGCTCAGTGGACGATTTACAATTTACATAAAATGCAAGGCCATGAAGACTCCCAGTTGGAAGATCTGTTAGTAAACGATTTTTTCGAAGAAGCGGCCGAGGGCAACTCCAATCTATCAACAATCGACGATTTTCTTCGGCATGGGCGCCCTAAGAATATCTTGAGAGGAGGTCCCGCAAATTCCGAGGATCAAAATGCACAAGTCATTGAATATGTGAATCGAATTTATGCAGCATTCTATAAAAGCAACGATGCCGCTGAGCAGGATGACTTGGTTGATTTCGACTTTTTGGATGAACAATTTGGTTGGTCGGACTTTCTTGCAGATCTAGTCGTCTGGAGCCGAGCGCGATTGAATGAAATCTTCAGTAGCATCAACCAGCAAGGTGGAATCCATACAATCACCAAGGCGCTGATCGACACCATGAATAATAACGACAGCCAACTCGATGCGACCTATGAAGACCCCCCAACAATCATGAGGACACAGCTTCCGCTGGATATTATACCTGGTGTTCCTAGTAAAAGGTGGGTTTAATTATCAGATCTGTGTGCACATAGCTTGCTTACTCATGAGTAGCTTATATCAAGGCAAAGATGCAATTCGCCGATTAAAGAAGATGAAAAAGTCATTGTCTCTCGGTGGCCCTTCCTCAAATCAGAAATCTACTGTCCCATCTTCATCACACCCTACAACGCCCAGACCGATACAGGATTATCTCGAAAGCTGGAAAAAAGATAGAAGCGACAAAAACAAAGAAAACCGGCCCCTAGATGAGAGCACGAACCTTCCAGCAAAACGCAGACTCGTCGACCCTCATCCAGAGGCACGCAGAATGCAATGGGAGGATGATAGCCAGGAATCCAATGGCGGTCCATCGAACCGTAAGCGTAGCCATGAAGAGGCAGAAGAGGAATCAGAATCCGAAGGGTCGGAAGACGACGGCTTTGAGCAAGACCACAGAGTTCCAGATCCAACTCGTAGGGTGGTTCCTCCACCAGAGCCGGCCTCCAAGCGTCATCGGAATACACCTCCTGGCGAAGACGAAGCAGCATCCCATGGGTCGCGAGAGCGAACTGTGGAGCAGTCACAAGGTCAAGCCGGAGGAAAAGCAAAGCGCCCGGCTGCAAGGAGAGAAATAGAAGCAAGGGAGGACGATGATGAATTCATTGAGGAAGAATATGGCGAGGAAGAGGAAAGACCACTCTTATCTCAAGTCGCCTCTTATGCAAAACTCAATACCCAGAAAAAAGAAATTGGCCACCGCGCGGACTCAGAAACGGACACCATGGTCAGAAGCAGACTCGCGAGAGCTGGTCGATCTTATTGAAGAACACGGGTGTAATTGGGCTTTTATTCAGAAAAACGGAGAATTTGAGGTGGATCGAGACCAAGTTGCGATAAAGGACAGAGCTCGTAACATGAGAGTCCAGTTTGAGAAGTAAGTAAAACTGATCTAAAAACTCTCCGAGTGCAACTGACCAACATAACTATAGGGCTCAAATACAATTGCCACAAAACTTTGAAAAAATTGCTTTGGGTGTAAAGGAAATAAGGAGTATTCGAAATACGCTTCCTGGTTTTCAGTACGAACGAGAGTAGCAGGCTCGGGCTCGGGGTTGTTCATATAGATTTGGTCGGCGCAAGCTGCTGGCGTAGGTAATCTCAATACCCTTTGTTTTGAGGGGGCGTTTGGCTGGCAAAAGGCTTTATATGGGGTTTCCCTTCAGGACAGGCGAATATTTGATTCTTTGCTGAGCAAGGCCATTTAGTATCGGATAGTTAGTGTGAGCGAAACTTGACAAGTCGGCTTGGCTTGATACAGCTCTTTAATAGTGTGATGTTTAATCTCTGTTTTACGTAACTATTTGGTTGGTCTCTAGTTCCTGTACCGATTATGCTATATATACTCGTATAAATCGGTGTTTGACATTACCTGATTACTTAAGAGTAGGGGTCTAAATGCATGTCATGTCACTCGCCACCCAGGGGCAGCCAATCAGACATGAGTCCGACGCCGGGAAGATAAAAGCTTGGCTGTACAAGTAATCGACATCGTCATCCGCGCCTCTACTACATCCTTCTATCCATCCCCGTACGCGGGGTACGAGTACACGTTCACAACAGCTTGCACTGCAGGTTAACAGTGTGTCTTTAAAGATCTTAATCCATTCATATGCATGAGCCGGCTCTGCATAATCGTTGATAAAAGCTCACTTTACCTCGTACTTCTAATCTTCTATTTACCATCATTCGTAGACAAGCTTCCAGCTCTCGATATAACAACTGCAGAGTCTCTGTCGAACCCCTCGGTGCTTACGAATGGGAAACTCGGACATGGATATACATGAGAAAGAACCGCTGGTAGAACTGGAGAAGGCGGAGTCCCCGCGTGCTGTACGGTCTCAGGAAAGATGGATGCCATGGACGGATACGGGGTTGGCCATCTTTTATAAGGTCGGTGTTCATTGCAGAGAAAGATAAAGCTCGTATACTGACTTGTATTTATAGATCATCCTCTCCATTGCCGCTCTCCTCCTCCTTGGGCACAATTTCTTCTGCACGACTCGCCCAAGACTCGTTACGACTCAAGTAGAAGGAGTCCCTCAATTCGTTCTCGACTATGGTATATATCTCTAATCCCTTCTCCGTGGACTCTGCTAACAACCCCAGCACCATTAACCTACCTCGACACCGCCGAAGCTTACTTTCCCTCTGACATCTCCGCCCAAATAACCTATACCCACCCCGCCATAAACGGCAGCTCAATGCACGAAGACGAAGACGAGCTTCCCACCCTAAACACTACCAACCTCCACATCCTAAACAAGTACGGTGAAAACGGCACAAACATCTACCTAACCTCCAACAGCGACATCACCAGCTCGCCCTCCTGGCTCACAGGCGTAGTCCCAAACTCCACAACCGGAAAAACATCCAACGCCATATCCTGCGCAATCATCATCTACCCCAAACCCTCCCTCTCCGTCACCGACGTATTCTACTTCTACTTCTACGCCTACAACCAAGGCAACACAGTCTTTGGCCGCGAACTAGGCGACCACATCGGCGACTGGGAGCACAACATGATCCGCTTCCAAGACGGGGTCCCGCAAGCAATGTGGTTCAGCCAACACAGCAACGGCCAAGCCTTCACATACCCCTCTCTCGAGAAACTCAACTCGGGTCCCGGAAAGGGCAAAAGACCAATAAACTACTCTGCCCGCGGCTCGCACGCCAACTACGCCACGACGGGCAAACACGACCACACGATCCCCGATCTAAATCTACCGAATGGATTCATCATAGATTATACGTCTAGAGGCACGTTATGGGATCCCGTCCTTAATGCGTATTTTTACAACTACAATGGCAGCACAAATACATTTGAGGGCATAAATGGGGCTCCCGAAGGCGCCATGCACTACCAGGGTCATTGGGGCGATGAACAGTATCCGATTGAAGATCCGAGGCAGCCGGACTCGTTTTTCGGCTTCGTCAAGTATGTGAGTGGACCGACGGGCCCGCAGGACAAGTATTTGGAGAGAGAGAATGTTTGTCCAGGGAATGGAATCCCGTGTCTTGTTAGGGATAAGTTGGGTCCGTGAATAACCAGTTGAGGATGGGTGTGTAGATGGCAATATGTGTAGAGCGTTTGTGTGGCATGGGTTGGGATAAGGAGTCTAGGCGTTGGATATTTTGATACCTTGGGATTAGGATTGGGATTGCGATTGGGGTAGAAGGGCTTGGATAGGTTGGGTGTGATTCCAAGATACCTTTTGGATTTTTGTCACGTGGGGTAAATGGGGGCCTGAATCAGGAGTACAACGTAGTACATATATACCTTAGCAATCCGAGATTTTTACTTTTAGGGCTAGTGGCTGTCTCTCTTTTCTTTTCCTCCTAGGATTTCTTAGTTTCTTAGCCATTCATTCTTCTTCAGGGGGTGTTTGAATCTAAATCTTTCCTACTCTTTCGATTTTATATTTCATTACGTCAACTCTACCCGCCCCCTAAAACCTACCATCAGCTCGTTCTCACGAAACCCAAGCCAACCGAACCCAAAGGAGAATTCAACGTCACGTTCAAACGGCAGGGCCCGGTGGCAAAACAAATAAAGGCGATCTCCCGTGCGCTTCTCTCTTTCTCTCTGTTGCCTCTCGGGATCCGACTTGGTGCCTGTTAGCATTAGAATCACAATGGAAAGAATAGCAAGCAACACTTGAAAATTTTCGGACCTTTTGCGATTGGGCGTTCAAGGCTCTATCTAGCACACTTCAGTTTTCTCCAAGTATAGAGCTAATCTTTGAGACTTTATAATGTTATGAATTATTTATTTGGCAATGGTAGCTATGGTACTATGGGTGTTTCGGCGAGGTCACTTAGGGTTGAACGATGTAGAGAAAGGCTGCTGACCTAGAGAGATAGACCCTACAAACGCGTTTAAATACTCTAAGAAGCTTTGCGAGAAGCTCGATTGATTTGATATAGGCATTTTTCAGATGTATCAGGGTCACGCAGCCTCCTGCTAGTAGCGCATTGCTATTTCTGGCAAGATAGTCTCAATGGAAACTGCAGCAGGATGTTTTTTAATAGACAGCCTTCTTTCTATTCTTTTGTGGTGGCGCGAAGACGGGGATGGTGGCGCATTTAACATGCGTCCCCTTAGCCGCCGTACACCTCAAGCTGAAATTATAGATTTAGAAATGTCTTGGATATAGCTCTGTGCTCCCTAGTGCAACGCACTCTACAGCATCAGCGGGCCAATAAGCCTATGGTTGAAAGCCTTGCCGATCTTGAAAGTTTTCGCTCGCAATGCACGTTGGTTGGGTAAGTAGGAAGCCCATCGGAAAGAGTGGTATCACAAGAGAATAGGTTTTCAAATAAGCAGCGTTTTTCTCAATGTCTCTCCCTCCATATACCCCGCCATGTCACATAATACATTATCATCACTTGGGGAGGAGAGGACTTTAGAGTACGAATTGGTCGAACGATCGAACGAAGGCTACGACAATGACTGCCGTACTGGGGCAAAAGAGCCGAATTATCTATCCAAGACTGCGTCGCCAGTCACTGTGAAAGACAAAGCGGTGTCAAGATGGGGCCTTGGGTGGAAGACCCCTACGATGTTGATTGTGTTGTATATTATAGGTAGTATAACGGTTGCGATTCCACGTGCATATGTATAGCACGATCAAACTAACACCTCACCGTAGCATTCTCTGCAGCCCTTGGTCACTGTCTCTTTTTCATGCGACTGAATGGCAAATCAGCAGACACCATGCCCCAAACCTACGTCGCGACACTATCCCATCTACTTGGAAATATCTTCAGAGCGAGTCTTCGTGGAGCACTCGCCGTGGCATTTGCACAGCATCTTTGGAGGCTTCTGCGGACAACTTTGGTCAAGGTGTCAGAGATTGAGCTAATTTATACAATTAGAAGCAACTTTTTCTTCTTGGCTCATCCGGGGGTAGTGAAGACGACTCCATTGCTATCCCTGCTAGCAGTTACTATCTGGACGATACCTCTCGCTGTTATATACCCACTAGGAGCCTCAATGGTAATCCCATTTGCTCAAGTCAACTTTTCGAACACATCTGTTCCGACGTTCAATGCAACTCAAGGTGTCTCGATTGAAGTCAGCGACTGACTTCCCAAAGAGACTATGAGCAATTCCATTGAGCAATCACTAGCATGCATAACTATAGATGGTGGCTATTGGTTATATCTGTGCGTAGCCCTTCACTTGCTTCGTGACGCGCAACTCACCATCTGCCGAGTAATACAAAGCAGCCACCAAAATGGGTAGCTCTACAAACATTGACCAGTCGTCAGATCTCAACAACAACCTCACCATGTGGAATAAAATGTACATTTCCCATAGAGTTCATAGGTCCATACGTGCAGTGCACCGAGCATATATTCAATCAATCACTGCCGTACGACTTTTCAACCCTCACCAGCTATCCCCTGTATTACTCCGCAGGCTGGACATCCTCGCCACTTGGCGATTATGAAGGGATACAATCTTCTGCGTGGTTTTCGATGAATATCTCCCGTCTATCTGGAACCTATTCCTCTAACAATCAGCCACTCAGCATTTCCCGCTACAACGACATTATTATACCGAAGGTAACCCAACTTTAATGCCTTCCAGGCCGCGCCACCTATTCTTTACACACTTCCTATATAAAAGGTATTCGGGAACTATCATATACCACGGAGTACTTGGGGACTTTACAGGGTATCTGGAATAATGATTATAAGGGAACTCTTGAACCCGGACGACCCGATTTGACCATAAATGACTACGGGGTCACAAACTTGTTTGCCCTTACGGACTCATTCGTCGATGCAATTTTAGGAAGTTACCCAATTGATTTGGTCACTCACGCCAGCGGTTTGCATCTTCCGCATGATATACAGTCTTTCGCACCCACCACTGAATTCACCGCCTCAAACAATACCCCTGTGCAATTGAATAGTACCTTCTGGTCATTCGAGAGCCCTCAAGGCCATACCGCTGAGTCGCTAGGTAAAATTTTGTTGCATAAGTCGTGACAGCAGCTAAGCTAACGGTTCATAGTGCCTAACGGGACGATAATTCCCCAGACAAAATTCAACCTTGCCCTGAGCAACTTCAGCGCCATTGGTCCCGTGTTGTCAATAACCCAGGATATGATCAATGAAGCACTAGCCAACATCACCCTCTCCATGATGTACACATTCCCCATCTGGAATACAACCCTCGAGGCCAAAACAACTACTTACATCAACATCTACTCTCTAACCTCGCCACTCAATTTCTAGATACCATACACACTCTGCCTCGCGCTGGCAATCCCTTTCGACCTACTAGGCGCTAACTCGCTCCGTCTAAACGGCGTACCAGCCAACGACGGTGGATTCGTGCAAATCCTCGCCACGACGACGGGGAACCAGGGGCTGGAAAAAGCAGCCGCGGGTGGATGTTTAGGTGGGAGTGAGAACATGCCGAGGAAATTGATGGATATGTAGATCCGGTTTGGAGAACTTGTTAGGCAGGCTGATGAGATAGACAAGGGTGGTGTGAAGAGGGCTGGTTTTGGGACTGAAGATGAGGTTGTGGCTTTGAGGAAGAGGACGGTTTATGGGAGTAATGGATTGGGATGTGAATGATGGTAATTTTATATGATACTTATGGCGCTGGATAGAGGATGTAGCTAGGCGAGAATGGGGCTTGTTTGAGTATGCACTGTAGCTCGTATGGAAGGTTACCTAGGTAGTATAGAATTATTTTATATCTCTAATATGTATATCCTACATCCTAGCTAATACTATTACTCCTAAAACAAGGACGATACCCGCCAATTTGCCAATATAAGTAGCGTCTGCTTCTTTCAACATTACCATCTGCAGACCTTTGTAATCACAAAGGGGCAGACTTACCCCACATGCCTAACTCCGACTCGAATGAAGTTTTAGGCTATCACGACCTACTATTAACAAGAAAAGCTACCTAATCATACCCCGCTAGTTTGCTTCCTCTCGGTATGGGCTTTTATCCGCCCAGTTGTCGGAATAGAGTTGACTATTTGTAAGCTCATCTCAAAAGGGGGCTTCTCTCGGTAATCGCTTAGCTCAGCCCAGCCAATCATTCTCACTGCAAGGAACGGCACCAGGTATTCTCGATATTTGAAATCAACGCATGCCGATACATCTTATCATAAATTTATGACACCATACTGATATATCTCCGTGTGGTCGAATCTGCTTAGTCCGCATGTTGGAATGTATGCAGTATATCAAGACCATATTCCCCCTCTCATTCCCTAGCTATCAATCATCACTCTCTTGCATACTCAAACGCAAACTTACAATTAAACATGTCGTCTAAAATTATCCTCATTCTCGGATCCGGCTCTAGAATCGGTGCGAATGTATCTCGCGCCTTCGCCGCAAAAGGCTACAAAGTAGCCCTCGCAGCCCGCTCCCTCTCAGAAGCAGACAACACGTCCTCTGAAATCCATATCCAGGCCGATTTCTCCGATCCCAAAACCGTCATCACCGCATTTGCGAGAACAAAGGAATTACTGGGGACTCCTAGCGTTGTGGTATACAACGGTAAGTTTTATTTATTTAGTTCAGTCAATTACCTCCATTTATTCCCCTTAATTACCACTTCGTACGGAGTACATATATAATCAAAGACCCATGCAAAAGAAGCAGGACACTTATTAGAAGAATAACTAACTCGTACGCTCGGTAACCACGCACAGCCGCAGCAGCAACCTTCGTCCCGTCCCAAGACCCCCTATCCCCCTCCCTCACCCTCTCAGCTTTCCAGTCCGACCTAAACATAAACACAACCAGCGCCTTCGTCGCAGCCCAACAAGCCGCTCTCGCATTCGCCACTCTAGCTGAGCATACGGATGCCGCGAAGACGTTCATCTACACAGGCAATATCTTGAACGAGACTGTTATTGCGCCGTTGATGACTTGCGGGGTGGGGAAGAACGCCAGTGCGCATATTGTGAAGACTGCTGCTGAGGCGTATGGAGAGAGGGGATTCAAGTACGTATTGTAATTCTTTTTGCCATTACCTTGTGCTAGCTAGCTATCTAAGCGTTTTCGAACTGGTATGGAGAGTGAGAGAGAAAGAGACTGACGCGTCTGCAAAGGTTCTATTACGCGGATGAGAGGAATGCGGATGGATCGCCGGCTTATGGTGATGTTGATGGGGAGGCGCATGGGAAGTTCTATGTAGAGCTTGCAGAGGGGAAGGGGCAGGAGCTTGGCAGCAGACTTTTGTCAGCGGGGTGGGGTATAAGAAGTTTTGCTGTTGCTTGATGTTTGGGAATGGAGCTCGGGGAGGTAGAGGGAAGGGTAGAAGGAGGGAACTTCCCTACTTCCCTTGCTAGGCAGCTAGTATAGTAGGAATGGATGCATTAAAATACTCGAGTAAAGGTTACAATGTAAATGACACTTTCTAAGAGCTTCGTAGGTATAAGGACGTGATTCGGTAAGATGGGGTGGAATAGCGAGGCCCGGCTGGGAAGTGCTCAAAAAGATTTCTTGATTCCAAAACGTTTTGAAAACCGACATATACTCGGCATCATTGACATTTATTTATTTAAATTCCAATCCTATTATTATGGATCTGGTTATGGACACTGATCACGCTGAACACGTTCTCACGACAGATAAGACTTGAAGACTGAGCCCCACAAGAGAGCCACGGGAACTTCCATATAAGCTTGGACAGGATGCCTCCCATTGATTATCTGCATAGGATGAGAGTCAAACACAAGGATACCAAGCTAGTCAATGTTCTTCTTACGCAGGGTTAAGTGATACTTGCTGATCTCGGGATATCGAAAGACTTGATTAACGAGGAGAAAACTGCCTCGATCGCGGCAAATAGCGACATAAGAACGCCGATATATTGCGCCTCTAAAGTCCTTGCAGGAATAGTTGGGGGTCGTGCGGCTGGTATAGTGTGAACAGAGAGCATGGAGCTGATGAATAACACCAACACAATGGAAAGTACGAAAGCCCCAGACTTCAGTATACTTATTATATTGTGGATCTGGGATATCATACATGTCTATAATCTAATAATCATCCCACTGCCTCCTAATAACCGGCCTCGCTGGATCCCACGGCCCATGAATCTCATTCTTATACTTTTGCAACCCAATTAGCCACCAACTACAACCCCCCATCGCTAGCCCCGTCCCCACAACCCCAATCAACACCCCC
>QGMJ01000805.1:0-14520 GCA_007821545.1 Lachnellula subtilissima
CCACATTTTCTTCTCAGCCGGCTCACTGTAAACCCAATTACTAGCACCCGTCTTGATCTGATCTCTCGACCATCCAGCCTTCAGCGCCGCCTCCAGCAATTTCGGGCCAAAGCCAGGAAGAGATCCACCCTGCTGCACACCCGCCATAGAATTCGTGAGTTTCTGCCATTTTTCAACCCCCGGAAGCAGTGGATAAATCGAGTCGCCGTTCTTGCTTATAGCCTCTCTAGCCGCCACAATCCCGCCCTTACTTTTCGCAGCCCCTTTCGTTGTTCTCAGCGCCAAGACGGGGTCATTAAGATGGTTCAAAACTTGATGGCAATGCACGACATCAAAAGTCCCGAATTCCTTTTCCAGAACCGCTTCTAAATTCTCCACATCTCCAATCACAAAATTAGCTCTGGTACTGACACCTCTCTCTTCTGCTAAAGTAGTGGCTTTGTCTATAAACAGTTTGCCAGGTTCCACGCCGGTAAATTTGGCTTGTGGGAAGCGGGATGCGAGATCTGTGGTGATTGAGCCTGGCCCGCATCCGATGTCTAGGAATGTGAAGTTTGGCAGGAGGGATGATAAATGGGGGAGGAGGTAAGAGCAGCAGGTATCTGCCGTGCGGTAAGCATAGCGATCCAGCGAGGCTTTGTTGTAGCCGGTTGTGAATGGGTTCCTAGGGGGTTGCGAGGATGGAGGAGGCGCCATTATGCTAGATGGGGACTTTTTGAAGGGTATGAGGTGGAAGATGGCGTTTGTCGAGAGGAGATGATCTAGAGCGTGAATACTTGTGTGATTATTATTAAAACCTTGAATCGATTATGTTTTAATGTCACAACCCAAAACAGGTCTGAATACGCGTATTATACGGTGTCACGTGAGTTTGGGCTAAGCCTGTTTTGCTATAATCTAAGCTTAATCTGGAAACCCGGCAATTGTACCTCGTACACCAAACCCAATTGAGAAGCTTTAGTCTCCGGGATCTATCTAATATCTCAGAAATCGGGGATACGATACATAGCCACAAATGCAATAACTATCCTTGTCTAAAGAGTGCTCAAGTCGCCAGGAAGAAATATGGGCATACCAGTAATGCAGCCGAGGGGCTGGTTCCTCCCAGGCAACGCGGGGCGATACACCAAACGGCCCATGTCGCGACGTTGCTACAGCGGCTTCGAATTGAGGATTTTCTTCACTATTTTCACTCGTCATTGGCACTGAATTTGGATCTGACGGCAAGAACAATGCGCGGTCTCCGGGCATATCACGCAAAGACGAGGAATGGATGCCGCCAATGCAAGGTGACTTAATTCCTCTCCTACATGAAGTTTGTCTGGACTCTGAGAACGTCTTTCTTGGATCCAGATCTTCTTAATCGATCAGGCACTTCTTGCTGAAAATTCCCTCAAAGAATGATTACTGATCTCCATTTATCCTCAGACGCGCCGGGTCAAGGTATGCTCAACCCCGAACCCATGGAAGGACAGAATCCATCTGACTTGATGCAAATAGTGTGACTGTGTTGGTCCTATTTGTTCAAGCTGTCGGAGGCGTAAGGAATCTTGCAGTTACCAGAGCATTATTACGATAGTCCAATTGACCAGATCTCCGGAGACTGCTGCAGCCGCTGCCCAATTCGAGCCGTACTGGGAATTTCAGCCGCCTCCATCCGATTCCCTCGATTTCGTGGATACTCTAGGAGAACCGGAGAGGGAACTCATGCACCACTTTCTGTCGAACGCGTGCTTTACTCTTGCCCTCGGCCAGGACCCGAAAGAATGCAGAGTTTGGCCTATCGCCCTACCTGCGCTGGCAAGGAGATGTCTTTTCATTCGATACAGCATCTTGGCAGTATCAGCGATTCATTTATGTTATCTCGGTTCCCCCAATGCTCAGGAATACTCTATGTTGGCGTGCCGATACCACATCGAAGCTTCTCGTCAGTTCAGAACCTCGGTCCAAGAGATCTCGCAAGACAATCTGGGGGTAGCGATTGCGTTCGCAGCTAGCGCTGGTATCATTGGACTCAGCCTCCCTTTGATTGTAGAGCGGGGAGCTCTCAGCAACGAATTACTACCTCCATTTAATCCTTACGATCTGTTGTCAATATTGAGACACACTCGAAGGCTGTTCCCCATGAATGAACGATCCGTCAAGGTAAAAGGGGCTTGGGTGGCCCTTCCTCTCCCACTGGGGCCTTTTGCTAGCCCGGAGTTTAGTATGGTCAAGAACCAAACATTGGATAGCCTCAATGTTCTGAAACGACGCCTCGCAGAGACGCATGAAACTGATCGTAACTTATACGCAGCGGCCTCTATAGATTATGAAGCCATTGATGCTCTTCAGACGTGGATAAACTCTGTTTCGGGTTCACCCTTCTTATGGAAGCAGTTCATGATTTGGCCTTCCGCGGTCCTAGAAGCTTTCATGGCTCGTCTCCAAGAATTTTGCCCTGCAGCCTTGGAGATTCTTATTCATTGGTGTATTATCATGAAGCAAGCACCTCTGAGGTGGTACTTACAGCCTTGGTTTGATAGAACACTCAAATTTGCGTTAGACACCATAGAGCTACATGACATATCGAACAACAACGCATTTAAGTCAAATGCAATTTCCGCAGCCTATTTTCCCTGAGTTTCATCGCAGTTGGAAATTTTGGGACTGTTCCTGCTTTTAAAAGTTGTGCAACCTGCAGCTTCCCGTAGGCGCGTCCAGGTGTAGCCCCATTACTGGGTATTGGACTCGAGCTTCTTAATTCGAAACACTCATATATGTAAGTTTTTGTGTCAAGTTCGAGAGACGAAATGTATAAATTATTAGAAGGATGTCAACACTTGAGTTTTCTGGTTATGATTTTAGTTAATTCCCAATTGTCGAAATACGGGTTGCTTACTATTGTCCTCTTTCACACCTATTCACAAGCCTATTGGGGTTTATTGAATCTAAATTAATATTCACAGGCCAGCGGCGTTCAGCGCAACAATAACCGAATACACCTCCTTTGCGAACGACATTCAAAGTTTGTAGCGAATCAAACTCAGGAATCCCACACAATAATGTAAGTCCGAGTCAGGATTACACCCACAGAGGGGATTCTAGCCCGTGAATGGAAATTGGCTTGCAAACCTGCGGTTATTATTGGTTGTGCATTGCAATAATATTTATTTGCGGCAATCTTTTTTCTTCATAACCCGCTTTGGCATCCTGAGGAATCCAATAAACACCAGAAACCAATTACCCTACCCAAAGCCACGATGAGGATTCTTACATTCTCCTATGTGCTAGCCGCATTGCAAATGGGTACTGCACATACTGTCTTTACAACACTTTTCATTAACGACGTCAACCAAAGCCCCGCTACCTGCGTGCGGATGCCGATGACCCCAAACAATGCCACATTTCCCATCAATGACCTGAAGAGTGATGACATGGCATGCGGTACGTCAAACTCAAGCATGCTGACATGACTGACTAACAAGAGGCAGGGTACGGAGGAACCGCAGGTGTCGGACGTGTCTGCTCAATTCCGCAAGCGGCGAAACTGGACTTCCTGTTTGTTGAATACGCTGACAACTCCCAACCCGGTGCCATCGATATATCCCACAAAGGGCCTTGTGCAGTTTACATGAAGCGCGTTGAGTCTGCCATCCAGGATAAAGCAGTCGGAGATGGCTGGTTCAAGATATGGGAAGACACTTACGATGCTGGAACATCGCAGTGGTGTACCGAGAAGCTGATGAAAAACAACGGCATGCTGTCCGTCAAAGTGCCTGAGAACCTCGCCGGCGGATACTATCTTGTGCGGCCGGAGCTGCTCGCTCTCCATCAAGCGGATAAGAATCCTCCGAATCCCCAGTTCTATCTTGGATGTGCACAGATATTTTTGAACTCGACTGCGACCTCGTTGCCTAAAGACACTGTCAAGATCCCAGGTTATGTTGAACCCACTGACCCCGCTGTTCTCTTCAACATCTATATTCCGAAATGGCCATGTCCTGCTCTAGGACCCGCTTTATACAAGGACGGAAGCAGCAGTGTCGAAGTCAAGCCAGTCGACAGGCAAAACGAGGGGCTTTTGCCATACAAATTCAATGTAGTCGTAACGAATGCCAACTGGTGGGCCCTTGAACTGGAATCATATTCAACATCCGACGGATGCAAAAATGTAAGTGTTTTCGTACTCTCTTGTCATGTTACAAACTTATACTCACTATCTTCAACAGGCCTCGAAGGTCTGTTTTGACCTGACTAATGAATGCTATAACAGTGCTCCGCCAACCGGTTCAAAGGGATGTAGATTATGGGAAGCGAAATGTAACGGAGTACGTGATGCTTGCAATGCAGGGAACTTCAACGGCCCGCCACAGAAGAACAAAGTTCTTATGGCAGGAATCCCAAGTCCGGTGGGAGCAGCCAGCTCTTCTGCAGAACCAAGCTCAAGCACAACAACGACATCAACCAATACAGCTTCGATGCCAGAACCAAGCTCGTCCACTTCCCAATCACCCGCTATGAAAGCATCTTTTGACGGCCGCTGCGGTGGAGCACAAACCTGCAAGGGTAGTGCGTTTGGCGATTGTTGTTCAAGGCATGGTCGGTGCGGGGGCGATGAGAGGTATTGCGGTATTGAATGCCAGGCCGAGTACGGCACCTGTGGTGGCAAGTACAAGATTCCCAGGCATTCTGCTCACTGGCAAAGTGGGCAGGGGCGTCGCGGATGGAGAAGTAGTAACGGATGCGCAAGTTTTAACAGTGGATGGGCAAATGATTACGGTGGATGGGTAAATAATCGGTTCTGAAAAATCAGAAAGCACAATCGGAAGGAAATCGCAGAGCTTGGGAGTGTTATAATGCCGTCCATTTCGAGGGTTTTGGTCCTGATTCCTGAAGCTTTAGGAAAGTCCATGAACATCTCTCACGTACCGCGTGGTATGATTGGAGATTTCCAGCAGCTGCAACACCCAATTATTCGAAGGCCACGCTATCACAGTGTTTCCAACTCTATCTGGAGCGGTCTGGGTACGCAGGATCGTTGCCTTCCCTCCAGAAATACTTCACCCACACACGTACGAATAAATGTATTATATCCTACA
The DNA here is from genome assembly GCA_007821545.1 of Lachnellula subtilissima. Taxonomy (NCBI): domain Eukaryota; kingdom Fungi; phylum Ascomycota; class Leotiomycetes; order Helotiales; family Lachnaceae; genus Lachnellula; species Lachnellula subtilissima. Next base: position 5,082 of record QGMJ01000805.1, read on the forward strand.
GCCGCATTTAGTACTGCTCAAGTTACCGAATGGTGATGATACAAGGGCTGCGTACTACCCATTACTTAATGCGAAGAGCTAGTCATACACAAAAATCATATACTTATGTTACAGAACTTGACAAAACAAGGTGTGGGGTTTGGGTTGTGATGTACCGTATCAAAATTTAGGTTTCTGGAACTGAGATACTAACTGCAGTCCATTTACCAGAGCACTTGCCAGAAACACATTCCAAGACAGAAGTAATCTTGTCTCTTTATTGGTAGAGAAAGGGGCCCTTTCACACTGACCCCTGCAGTGTTTTACGGCCTCCACAAGAGAATGTCTACTCGGACTCGGAGAAGCCTCGTGGTAGATAGAGAAGGCGGCACCAGTTATAATGTGATAGGCGACGTAAGACATTAAAAGTCACGATTGCGGCTTTTTGTATCTAGGACGATGAAGCATAATCAAGAGTTTAAAAAGGTTTAAGGGAATTAATAGAACAGGGGAGTGAGGATATTGAAATTGAAGCTAATCCCGCTAGCGTCCGCGTCTCGGGGAGACCCCACCGCAGCCTTAAATTCCCCTCCATCAAAATCTCAAATCCACTCCAGGACAACACCATCCAACTATCGCGATGGATCACGATACTTGGAGCCTAAGGGCTCTATGGAACCTATATGCTACAGGTTTGTTATACTTCTGCAATTGTCCAATCACTCATGCGAGACTTAAATACTGACTGCAAAAAAAGATATATTCGCATTGTGGCATACATATCGCATTCCCATAATCTTGTCGACCTTCGCAGTCCTCATAACCATTCGAACGATTCTACACCTGCGAGTGAATCGCGAGAGAATTTCAGATACACCTCCTCCGGCGTCTCCGACATTGCAGGCTGCGAATGAGAAAGGTTCCGTTGAATTCCTCGAAAAGAAGACAAATGGCGAGAAAGTTCCTCGAAGAATTGTAGGAGGCCTCAAAAAGAAGAAGTCCTCAGAAGAGAATATAGTCCCTGGAGAGAAGAAAATTCAAGTTCTGGTCTTCTTCTCATCATTGACAACTACCACCGAGAAGACTGCCAAAGTTTTTACAGAAGGACTGGCGCAATGCGCGAAAGATATTGCAAGCTCGACCTCTACTATTTTCCTGGAACCCGAAATCCTGGATCTTTCCTACATAGACTATGATGACTATTTCATCAATCCACCAAAATCCGATCCAGAAGTCCAATACTTTTACCTTATACTCATACCGACATATAACATAGATACGGTACTCGACAATTACCTAGAACATTTGCAAGAGACGCATAATGATTTCAGGATAGATACTGCGCCACTATCGCCATTACTTGGATACTCCGTTTTTGGATTTGGCGATCGAGAGGGCTGGCCAACAGAGGAAGAGGGGTTCTGTTCACAAGCTAGAGATGTTGATAAGTGGATGGCCAAGTTGACGGGGAGGAAGAGAGCATTCCCTCTTGGAATGGGAGATCCTAAGACAGATGCCGTCGAACGACTAAGAGAATGGAAGGAAGGAGTTGAAGATACACTGCGTCACATTGCAGAAACCGGAAGTCTGGGAGAAGGGGTTGCTGGTAGCGGAGATGCTGTGGAAAGCGATGTCGAAGATGTGGATGACGAAGACGACGTTCTATTCGAAGAGCAAAAGCTCGCCAAGAAGAAATCCAAGGAGAAGAAAGGTGACCTGAACGATCTTGAAGATCTTGGTGGCTCAATACCAAAGGCCGAAGATGAAGCCCTAGAGGTAGATTTCACAACCTACAGCAAGAAACCCTCCACAACCACGCCGACCGTCAAAGAAATGGTCCCAAAAAAACTCCCCCACCTATAATTCCCTCACAAAACAAGGCTACACAATAGTCGGTTCCCACAGCGGCGTTAAAATCTGTCGCTGGACGAAATCCGCCCTCCGTGGCCGCGGCTCTTGCTATAAATATTCCTTCTACGGCATTGCCTCCCACCAATGCATGGAGACAACACCCTCCCTCTCCTGCTCCAACAAATGCGTCTTCTGCTGGCGCCACGGCACCAACCCAGTGGGCACAACCTGGCGCTGGACCGTCGACCCCCCCGACCTCATCTTCTCCGGCGTCAAGGCAGGCCACTACCAGAAGATCAAAATGCTGCGCGGCGTGCCCGGTGTGCGCGCCGAGCGATTCGCAGAAGCGATGCGGATCAGACATTGTGCGCTGTCTCTAGTCGGCGAGCCGATCTTCTACCCGCACATCAACGAGTTCACCGCCATGTTGCACGCCGAGCACATCTCCTCCTTCCTAGTCTGCAACGCGCAGCACCCAGACCAACTAGCCGCCCTGGCGCCCGTAACCCAGCTTTACGTCTCGATCGACGCCTCGAACCGGGAATCGCTGCGCAAGATCGACCGGCCCCTGCACCGGGATTTCTGGGAGCGCTTCAACCGCTGTCTGGACATCCTGCGCGCGCGCCGCTTCGAGCAACGCACCGTATTCCGACTGACCCTCGTCAAGGGCTTCAACATCGACGACGAGGTCGAGGGCTACGCCAAGCTCGTCGAGCAAGGCCTGCCCTGTTTCGTCGAGATCAAAGGCGTGACGTACTGCGGGACCTCGTCGTCGGCAGGAGCCGGCCTCACCATGCAAAACGTGCCCTTCTACAGCGAGATCCAAGCCTTCGTCGTCGCGCTGAACACGGCACTAGAGAAGCGCGGACTGGGCTACGGCATTGCGGCCGAGCATGCGCATAGCTGCTGTGTGCTGATTGCGAGTGAGCGGTTTAGAAACGAGCGGGGGAGGTGGTGTACGCGGATTGATTATGAGGCGTTCTTTAGGTGTTTGGAGAGTGGGAGGCCTTTTAGGCCCGAGGATTATATGGGCGAGGAGACGCCGGAGTGGGCTACGTGGGGGCAGGGGGGGTTCGATCCGAGGGATGAAAGGGTGTATAGGAAGGGCAAGAATAAGGTGCCGCTGAAGGTGGAGGAAAAGGGGGAGGAAGGGAAGTTAGTTGAGATATGATAGTTGAATAAATTCATGGCAATATCTCGAAAGACAGCTTTGAGCGAAAGTAATGTTTTTCTTGTGAGTTAGCGAATGTCTAACATGGAGCAAGAAATCAATGCAGGTCTAAGCAGATATGATGTGGCCCTACTCCTTCAACGCCCCAGCTGTGCCCGTCCCTCCTAAATACGCCAACCCAAGCAAATGCAATGCCTCAACTGTCCCGCTTTCCCTAAATAATAAACCGAACTAGCTAGGAACACTATCACTCGGCTCCCCCTCCAACCTCACCCTCTGCACCATAACCCTCTCATTACAAATATCAATAAACATCTCAAACTTCCGAATCATCTTATCTTTGTCCCTCAACTGCTCCTTCAAATCTTCAATCTCCTTTCGGCATTCCTCCTTTGTCTTCTCGGTCTCTGCTTGTGCGTTTGCTACTTCAGTCCTAAGTTCTGCGCGAAGCTTTTCTTCGAATGTCATTGGAGGCTTCTTGTAGAATGTGGGGAGCTGTTCCATAGCAGTGGCTTCGACGCGGGAGGGGTCCCGCTTGATAGCTGCGCGTGCATTGTAAATATCTCGCGGCAGATAGCGTACGGTGGGGTTCTCGCGGTGCAGGATTTCGAGGGTTTCTTTTACGGAGACGCCTGGATGATGTTAGTACTAGTTATAGAGTGGGAGTGAGACATTCACCATTTTCTTCAAGAGCCTTCACGGCAGCAATAGCCTTTGGATCAAGTTTTCGTGCTCCTGGATGCTCTGTAGGACTCTCACTGGGAGGATGGTTGTGCGTTAAGTGCTCGCCGTCGATTCGTCCTCTCAAGATCCAAGCCGTCTTAGTCTCTAAACCGAAAACTCCAAACTCACAACCACACTTCCGGGACTTGGTCTTTCGTTGACGCTGCTCGCCTGGGACCTTCTCCTTGTTTGTTCCACCTCGATCGCAGATTAAGAAGACCTTCTTCAAACCACGGTTATCCCGCTTAGATCTTCCGATTACAAACGCGTAACCGTGAGCGAGAGCATGAGATTGAGCATGTGCGAACAGTGCATCAAATGTTGGATAGCTACCTCCAGGTGGCGCTGAAAGCATGTCACCTTGAATAATTGGCGGGGTGTCCTCGTTTGGTTGCTGGACGAGCATCGAATTATCCATGGAATCGTCAGGGTCTGCCGTAAGCTGCTGATCAATAGCCAGCTGAGGATCAATCATAGAGAGATCTTGTGTATCGTGTGGAGACCCATCTTGAGTTCGAGACATGGCGGAGTTGGCTGGGGAAGCATTCATGACCGGTCTCTGAGCTCCCATGCCCGCAAGTAGCGGAGACCCATTTTGAGATCTTTGATTCTGGCTCATAGATGACGTAGGGTTCATAGCATGATTGACGCTCATAGATTGGTTCTGGACGGTTTGGATGTTCATCGGTTGGTTCTGTGGAGCGCCATGGGGAGGCATATGGATTGTTGTGCCTAGTGGGGGAGGTCTTCGCTGCGGGGTGTTGGATCCGGAGGCTGATGACGGGTTACTCAAGACACCTTGGGCAATTTGCTGCTCTGCAGAGACACCAAGGCCTCCATTTTGAATACCATTCTGGCGGGGAGCTCCTGCTTGACCCTGGACATTGGCCGGGGTATAGGGTGTAGTATATGGAGATTTGTGCTGCGGGCGAATGCCTCCTTGGGTCGGACGAGAAAAGGAAGCGCGCTGCTGCTGCTGTTGTTGTTGCTGCTGTTGTTGCGACGGTAAGGGGGCTGGCAGGTTTGGCAGGTTTGGCTGAGCTTGAAATGCGTTGCGCGGCGGTTGTGATTGCGAGAAGGTTGACCTCGAATTGTCTTGCGGAGTCAACGACATGTTATCGTTGCGGGGGTGCTTGGATGGGTGCAGACGTATCAATTGCAATGAAGCAGGAAGAGAAGGGAGTGTCTTTAAGAGGCAGGCTCGGCAGGGACCTTGTGGACAGTGCTGTTGATTATGTAATAAGCGAGCCATACAACTCGTCGTCTCTCTCTTCCTTCTGCAATGTTTTATATTCCACAAAATGACCCTAAAATGTTATATGCTCAGTGAGAGTTCCAGTGCAGTTGAATCGACGTGCAATACCTGTCAAGATGAGCTACTTTTAAAATACTAATATCCCGCTGTTGAAAAGATGAAAGGTATGGATGCATAGTAATAGTGACTTGAAATTAAAGCAAGATCCGACTTTCAGTGAAGTCACGAAAGATAATAGACAATATTTAGCCAGGCTTCCAAGCAGGAGATATTTTGCAAGAGGGGGTTTTTCTTTTTTGAAAAGTATTGTTTTTCTTGACTTGTGAGAAGCATTCATCTTCCTGAACCAGTCACAGCCAAAGCCCCACCGCTCGCTCACATCGCTCTTGCCTCAGCCATACCACCATCCTCTGCTTACACAATCCCTCGAAACCTCCCAGCGAGACTCTAGAGGAATACTACGCGTACTCAAATTCATCCTCGTCTCTTACGAGTACTCACCTCCAGCGCTCAACAGAATACTGCGCAAATTTGTTTAGTCCCTTCCCATACCGACATGATACCTTGCATAGGGGATTCGCTTAGAACATCCATTGCCCCTTTTCCATCCCTTCCGCGCCTCAAACCCAAGAATTTTCAATACTTGATATCGTAAGTATAAGTAAACGCAGATGGATGGATTGTATGGAGCACTGTTAAGAAGGAAGAATGCGACGGAGGTGGTGGTGGAGGAATAGATGAGGAGATTTGAGGGGGATGGGAAATTGTATTGTATTGCGATATATCTTCAAGGATGAATTCTCTCGATTGTTGTTATTATTAAACGTAATACTATCTTATGGGTATAACTCTATCCAAAACGCCTTGCGCTATGCACCCATCTACCCCAATGATATACACCTCGTTATGGCCTATTTATGGGTCCATCACTGCGAATTATTTTCCACTGCTCGGGCCTCAGTACCAGCCTACACATGCCCATTCCTCTTCTCCACCTCCGGTCTATCAGAACTCGGCTCATCATCAAAAACCATCTCCTCACTCATAACCCGATCCGCCAAACTCACCTTCCTCTGCAAACCCCCACTGTAATCCCCAGGCTTATGGCTACCATTCGGGATATGAAAGCGCTTATCAACCCTAATGATTGCATACAACGCCACGATCGTAAACTCGATCGTGAAGTTAAAGATATAGAAGCACGCTTTGCTATGATACCAAGCCGGATGCGCCAACGGCTTCGGCACATACGCAATGCCGCATCTGAACGCTGCGCCGAGCGTCAGCAGCAGGGACGAGAAGATGAGGACGTAGACCTTGGTCCTGAAGCGGCCCTGGCCGAACTTCTCGACGCGCGATTGCTTGGGCAGGACGCCGACGAGCAGGAGCAGCGGGAGGGGCATGAAGGCCGCGACGGCGAAATACGTGCTGCCGACGAGCTGCACGTCTCGGTCGATGCGCCGCGTGTTGTGGGAGAGCGTGTAGAAGGATTGCACGGTGCATGTTATGAGGGCGATGAGCATGATGACGATGGAGGCGTAGTAGAGCTTGAAGGCCATGGAGAACCATTTCGTCCATGCCCAGTGCGGATGGCAGGCTCGTAGGACTCGTTGGGTGAAGATAAGGTTTATGATGAAGAGGAGGATGACGCCGGCCGCGATGAAGATTTGGGCTGCGATGGCGACGGATATATTGTGTAGGTGGGTGCTCCACACTAAACGCATGGTACAAGCTGTTATTCTGGCCACTGTAGGAGTTAGTACTTTAATTTTGGTAGAAGAGAAATCGAGGAAGCTTACTGCAGAAACCAAATGTCATGCCGCTCATAATGAATTTTGTACCCCTCCTCAGGTTGATTTGTAGGATTGTCATATGTGTGATGGCGCCGCATACGAATAGGAAGAGAAAGACGGCCGTTATAGGGTCATCAAGGGTTGTGGTGGGTGTGCCTCCCAGGCCAGCCACCGTTGGAGGATAAGGGCCTTTAGAAGGCATTTTCTGTAGCAGGGCATATTAGATTCTGGTTCTGGTCCTGCCTAGGGTTGAGGGCGGGGAAAAACGGACTGTAGGTGAAGACATCGTGGGGCATGCCAAACTGTTAGTTATATAGAGCAACTGCTTTGTCCTTGAGTGTTGAAACCTTGCCGTACTCGAGTTTGAGTAGTACGAGAAACACTTGTTTACTTTTGCCGGTGACGGCGACACCTACCTTTATGTATGCAGCCCCTTTACCATGACTACCATGCTTATGGCGTTTATGGCTGATATATATCGGCGCATCCAAAACGCGAGGCCGAGAAGTCGAAGTCGCGGAATCTCGCACAGAGGGAAGGATTACAAACCTTGCTTGTCGTTCATGCACGGATCTTCATTTGATCTGTGCCCAAGATGTTGCTTTGGACAGCCAATGAGAAAGGAGAAGCGCGTCGGATAACGGAGCCTAAGCACCTACCTAGGCGTAGGCGTAGGTATACAGTATGCCTATAGAGGCTAAAACTCGCACTCGCCTTTAACCGGATTTAAAAGATGCGATGCGTGCGACAGAGCGGAGTGGTAGTTTGTTGTAAGAGGGAGTGGGGAGACATGGACATATATGGATATACTAGTCTACCGGTAGGTTGAAAGCTGTACGACGTGGTGTTTTCTCCTAAGTTACCTTTTTTCCCCAGCTTGTCTCCAAAATATAAGCTTTTGCGCCTCAACTTACGATGAATAAGCTTATATACGGAGGAAGGTAAGGTACCATAAACTACCGCTATAAACCACCTTTTAATCTAATGAAAACTAAGCAACTAGGCAGCTTCTAATTACCTACGTAGGTGGGGTTAAATATTTCATCACGTCAAGACAAATCCTCTCTTTTACACAGACCCTATGAATTGCGACCAAGTACAGATCAGAGACATCGAGATGCCAAGGAACAACAACATAGATGACACTCTAATTTCCGATCTAACTAATCCATTAGCTGTATATATGCTCGCCCGTCTTATTTTCCCTTTGTCTACCTCTATACTATTTGTTTCAAACCGTCTACCACCGTACTACGGACACCCTTTGTTCCTTCTCACCGGATTTCTTTTCCGACTCGGCTCGGCTCCGGGGTTTGGTGGTTAACTCCGCGGACTTTGGCCCTCGGAGTTCTCTTTGGAATCCGCATCACATTGCATTCACCCCTTGTATACGACGTATAATTCATCTCTGGAAGAACGTCCCTATAAGATGCTGTAGGTACTATATAATGAGATACGAACCCGGTGCCTGACGTGGAGCTGGTTTGCTAGACAATTGATAGAGAAATGCGGTGTAGTAAACACTTTCCCTGCACGTAAGCGTTTGGGGTAAGGTAAGCAATTACAAGTGTGACATGATTATAGTTCAGCGTTCAATTGCAAGTGCATGCTGCTATACTACAAACTTCGCGGCTGTTTTTTCCTGTCAAGGTCCGACTGAAAAGTGGAATGCCGTGTCAAGGACGTTGAGACCACAGGACCGGTACCATACTTACTCTCTTCCTCATTTGCAGCTCAGATCAATCAAACATCTTCGCATTATCACATGTTAGTTATATCATTCATGCTACGGGTGCTAAAAATGCAATATCAAGTCTTAGATGGCCTCCCCATCCACCACATCAACATTGATACCATACCCCACAACCCTCCTCCGCATCTCCACCTCCATTTTCTCCCTCCACATCTTATACTCCACCTTCTCCACCCTCTTCTCTCCCCCATCCCCAACTCCATCCCCATCCTTCCAAACCACAAACCCACAATCCTCCCAAACACCCAACTGTTCCCAGAACCCCGGATTCGGCTGCACGCGCGGCCTGCCCGCTTCACGAATTCCAGGATCGCATCTCTATCTTTATTCTGCGCGCGCATTACTTTTGGTTATCATCAGCATAATTTACTGTAACTCTCCCTCTCTCTCTCTCAAGTTCCCAACTTCACACCCTCACTTCAGTCTTATCGATATTAAGAAACGGCTGGCTGGGAAGGTCGAGATAGATAGCCAGATAAGAAGGACAAAACCATACATACAGTATCCAACAACCACACTCCCACTCCTACTTACCCCCAGTCCACAGTGAACCAACACTCCTCCCCTTTGCCCCTCCCTCCCATCTTCCTTCCCTCTTTCTTTCACCGGCACCTGTAGCACCCCCTCAATAACATCACACGCCTCCCCCAGTATCCCCAGCAGATCCTCCAGCTCATCATCCTGGATCCGGAACTCCTTGTGCGTGATCTCCAGCTCTGCGTATCTGTCCCTGAGCCAGCGCGGCAGCGGTTGATCGGTTAGCGAGAGGATGGTTGAAATGTGCTTTGTGAGTAGGAGGGTCGTGTTGTAGGTTGAGAGGATGCTGGGGTGGGTTATTCATGATTCGACATTTGGTTAGAAAGGGGAGGCTGAGAAGAAGAGAGGAGGTTCGAGAAGGAGGGAGAGGGAAGAAG
>QGMJ01000806.1:0-14514 GCA_007821545.1 Lachnellula subtilissima
GCCCCATCTGCCGCGCGAGAACGGCAAGGTGCAGTGGGCGGGCATGGGCGGGCATTTCTATGTCAGCACCGCGTTTTACTGTCTGGTGAGTGCGGGGGCTGGGGCGAGCGTGGTGACGGTGTGGTTTTGGGGTGTGGTGTTGCCGAAACGGATTCGGGATCGGGGGAAGGCGATGGGTGGTGCGACGCCGCTTGGGTATGGGGTTGGCAATGGGTGGGGGATGGGGAAGAGGGATTAAAGTGAGATGTTTCCGGCTGTGGTGGAGAGGAAGGTACTCGTAAAAGGGTGGAATGAACTGCAGAGGGTAGAGAGGTACGGCGCTCTCTGAATTGTACGAAATATCATTATGAGACATTAACGAACGGTGGAAAATACCTGACGGAATCGGATTTTGAGGCTCAAAAGAATATAATGCTTAATTTTCCACCTCCATACCTTTCTTTCTTTCCTCCTCGCGGTAGACAGAAGCAGAAAACGCGGCCTCCAATCCCAATCCAATTCATATTGTTTGTTTATCTCAAGCGAAGTCGACAAATGGTACTATACAACTAATATAAATCAATCAATGATAATAAGTCAGCAGCCGCTTTCTAATCTCGCACGCGCTTTTTTCCTTTCCTATTTCCGGCCGTCGTTTTTCCATTCCATTTGATTTCTATTTAAAGCGACTCTTATACATGTCCGTCCCGTTAAAGCTAAAAGGCTTTTTCCTCCTCTCTTTGCGTATGTATATACACGGGTACCTAAGTATGCTTCCCCAACCATACCTATAGTAGGTACGTAAAGTTCGTTCTGTGCAGCTGTGCGAGGATTCGAGACTCCATCGCAGCTAGTTAGTATAACTTATGTCTGAATAGGAAGATGTATCTATCTTATGATTAGAATATTGGCTTAGCCTAATATTCGTACACCTTTTCTACTACTTGGGTGAGCTAGAGGTGTTTTTCCAGGCTCCAGGCTACAGAAAAGAGGGGGGCAGGGAGGGGGGTTGTATTTGAAGCTTTGCTATAGCGGAAATAAAGGTTCGATCAAGGTAGTTCGTTTTGTGTTTATGAATGCTGATTGTGATATTCAGGGCTAATTGATGCTTCATCCATAGAAGGTGTATATGTAAATAGAGATCTTTGTTTGAATAACCTAATGACTTTCTCTACTCTCACTCTCAGATTCCTTCCTATCTTGCTCATATTCCAATTGATATGCGCTTTCCCGCCAACCAATAATATTTATAGGCTTTGATGACTCCTGTTTGGCTTGACCAGTAGCATGTATAGCGCTAAAGTGGTGCTCGCTTGTTCGGGAGAAGATATCTCGGGGGTCGAAGGGTGCAGTGGTAGATGTCGCTGCCGGTTCCAGTATCCCCATATGTAAACCTGTAGGGATCCTGCCCATGCTGCTTGCCGTTCTGTTATCTGTAGTCGGGTGTAATGGAGAGAATGGAGATGTAGGGCGAGATAAATTGCGGGGTGTCAGACCAGCAGATGTAGTTGGTAGAGGTTGTGGAGAAGTTGCAAAGACCTGAGGTGGTGAAGATTGATGTTTGCCGGGCGGTTTGCTATGACCCTCGTATCTTTCAAGCCACTCTGAATGACGTTCGTAAAAATGTTTCACCCAGAATTGCACCCCATTGAATACCTTCTCACACTCCGGAACTAGGCATCTGAACATATAAATATCTTCCTGCTTGGACATATTTGCTAAGCTCTGTCCCCAGATCAACTTCAGTCAGCGTGCCATCCTCAGAATCACTATCGCCTTGATCGAGTTCAGGATCTGCGACTGCGTGACCGCTAACAACGTCGCTGGGCAGTGAGAATATTTCACACTCTGTGTCTGCATACTTGAGGTCGATGGGAAGGCTGGCGATCTCTTGTCCCCTCATGGCCTCGAAACCAGCTTTGGCACCATCAGACGAATCAAAGGTGACATATCTAATACCTTTAAGGTCTTCGGAATACCTGGATACCATTAGCATCAAGCATTTTTGAAGGACGGGAACTTACATATTCCTAGGAATCCCGGCATTAACGACCGTTCCATATTTACCAAATGCCTCACTAATTACGTTCTCATCAGTAAGAGAAGACATGTTGCTAATGACCAAGGTGTTACGAGCAGGGTAGCCATGTAAATTTATCATTAGTTTAGCACCACTGAACTCCGCATCTTCCTTATCATCAAAAGCATCAGCAGCAGCAGCAGTTTTGATTGGGCTTGTCCTTGCGAGGTTAGGTGGGTTCATCCGTAGCTGCTTCTCACTGTCTAGGGGATGAACAGGATGAACAGGTTTCGCCTCTTGGGTCCAAGATTTGATATTCTTTGCGTTACAAGCTTCGCAGTACCATTCTCCTAATAGATTATGTCTTCAGTAAGTGTTACAGTCAAGTCAGAAATGAACCTTACCCTTAGGCACCACTTTCAAGCTCACACAGTTGACATGAAACCACTTTTTGTCGCAATCATTCGCATCACAAGCCACCATCACCCCAGAAGAAACCCTATTGCAATGGCAATATAATGGCTCATCATCTTGAACGACTTCCGTATCACTCGACAAGTCCGTGATCACCTCGAGACTGGCGGGACGAACTCTTTCACGAGTAAGATACTCTATAGTCAAGGTTCGTCCTTCAATTAATCGACCATGAAGTCCTTCAGTTGCAGCCTTAGTTTGCACTGCAGTGGCCATTTGAACGTAACAGAAGTGTTGGCTCTCGTTCGTGTATTCGACACAATGAAGTGTACACTCCTCGACCACACCATATCTCGAGAAAAGCCGGGATACTTCTATCTCGGACAGGCGGGGATGGAGTCCAGAGACAAAGAGACTCCCTCCATTATAGTATTCTACTGGCCGTGTGAAGTTTATTGTACAATTTTGTTCCGCAGATGAGGTTTTTGGGGAGGAATCTCGCTGGTATGACGCCGGCTGATGCTCCACAGCCTTAGAAGTCATCGATGAATGGCCGGAAGCGGACTCGTTTACTGAATCAGATGTTGCTTCATTTGGCCTGCAATAAATGAGTATCCTGTTTCCTGCAAAGTGAAAGAGCCGAGAGGATGAAACTCTCCTCAGGAGTCCCAACACAGTCGAGGAGGGGTGGTGAAGAAAGGACTTGGTTACAGTGCAGCAAGAGCGATGGATTCCAAATGCTTGCAAACATGAGTTGTAAAAGCTCTCTGGCTCGTTCCTGGTTTTATAAGACAGAGAGGACACTTCTGAAGTTCTATCGTTTGGACTTTGGTTTTTTTTGCTGCAGCGAATGCGTATCGCGCTTCAACGTCTGTGAGCGCATTTGTGTGATTCGTCTCCAAATGACGATTCCAATCATCAGGACTTAAGCATTCAGCCTTGCATAAAGGGCATGTCCAGTTGATATCTATCCTGTGCTGAGAGAATTCATGTTCCTGCCAGAGTCTACGGGTAGGGAAAGTCGAGAGGGAATCTGCACATTCAGAGAAGGTACAGATGTATGGTTCTATCAAAGAATTAGTAATTGTATTTTAAGAGAGGAAAAGCTAAAGAGATGAAACAGCCCCCTAATACAGGCAACCTAAGTAGGATGGGGACGGGCTTGGTTACGGAGATCAGCAAATACGTGAATTATATTAATGTCAGCTTGGGCATATAACTTTTGACACTGACAAAGCCGTGGTGGACAGAAAAAAAGCGACACCTGATGTACTAAGTTATAACGTGCCAGACGGAGTGAGACGTTATAATTCTTGCCGCCTTCTGTATCCAACCCGAGCATGCCTTTCGTTGTAATATAAGATATTGGATCAGCATGACAAGGTCGACTCACTTCCAATCATATCTATTCTTGATATTCTTTAACACATGGCCGCATATAAAACATGGGAATGGCACGCCCTCGTAAGCGTCAATAGGGGCCTCTGGTACTCGGAATGACCTTTTGCCACCCTGGCTTCCATCGGGTTTGAACGAAGAATGCGAAGCGATTGATGGACTAAAGTTCGACCCTGGTAGCATACTTCCAAATCCAGAGTCCTGGAATATAGAGGTTGGTATGAAAGTGGACTTTGGTGCTTGGAGCTGGACTTGGTGGAAGAGAGGGGCCTCTGGTTCCTCAATTACTGGCTCGTTCTGAGACATTTTCCGACGTATAGCAATATGTCGTTGGAAATTCGCTTCGCCCAGCCGACTTACCAGCTCCATAGTGGCGTCCTTATATTTGTCGCGAACATTATAGACGTAAGTACGAGCAGCATCAGAAATATGAAATCCAACTGGAGGAGAAGCGTTTTCTTCTTGAAAGTTGAGAGCAAGAGTATGTTCCATCGATGGAACCAGTCCCATCAAACAAGAGACATATGAATTGATATTCTTGGCCGCGCCACCTTCGCTAGAACCCACAGATGCCACATCAGAGTCGGAATCATTGCAATCTTCGGAGCCATCGAGATCGTCGCTCGTGATTAAATCTACTTTCTCAACAAGAGGTCTCAGCTCGTCTATCAACTTGGGGATCTCTGGGGATGGTAGCTCCAATTGTGGAACTAGATCTGGACTAGATGTTAGTGGTAAGAATTCAAGAATTGATCTATCTTCCTTAGCTTACTCTCTAAGAGAGTCTTTGCAATGGCTGCAATAAAATGCAGTATGGCGTCTTTTAGAGCATCAGACCTTTGAATAACCCTGTCGAGTTGGCCTCCGCCAAAGCCGTCGCCCCATAGAAGAAATCGACTTAAACACTCTCTGAGAGATTGTGTTTCGAGTGAGCCAGACGTTTGTACGATACCTTTAAACAAATCCAAGCAACTTTCATATAGATACCATGCAAACCCACTAGCAGCTACATCGTAGCCTCCGTAGCCAGCTTCGGATTCGACAGAAGTCCCATCAATCCACTCATGCAGCAAGCGAACTCCATGCTTCCGGCTGTGTATGCCGGCCATCGCGAGGCTGTAAGAGAAAGCGATACTAAGTCCTGATGTTCCAAGCTAAGTGGCACATTCAAAGCTGCCACAGCGAGTGCAGTTGTTTGTGTCCGTGGCGAGACTGTCAGGCCAAGCCTAATTGTTGACGCATGTATTGAGAAGTTGAAGAGCTCTCTCAATCGTCTTTTTGGTAATCCAGAGGTGTAGGTGTAGGTGCAGGTGCAGATCCAAGGCTTGCCATCATTGGGCACATGCAATGTTGGTACGCGCAGCCACGCAAGAGTGCCTGCAGCTATTGTCGTTGGGCGTATTAGCATAGCCCCTGCCACCACACCATGTGCAACCAGAGCTTTGCGCTCGATAGCCTTAACCTCCGTAACCTTTCGGCTCTAGAGCTTCTATACCCTTTAGAAAGAGTAACTTCTTTCAGCCCGTGATGCTTCGATACCCTTTAGAAAGAGTAACTTCTTTCAGCCCGTGATGCTTCGACATGGCTGAGGTTGCAGGTCTTGTGTTTGGTGTGCTACCTCTGGCGATCGAGGGTGCCAGGAGGTACAAGTCCATGTACAAGGTATTTTCGCGATATAAACGCTGTGGCAGCGAGGTCACCGAATTTCAGCGTCGTCTACTTGTCGAACAGACCTCGTTTTGCAATGAGATCCAGATCATGCTCGCATGCCTGACGAATTTTGACACAGCAAACAAGATACTTGCTGAAGACGAACACCCGTTGGCATCGGATCCCGAAACGGACGAAAAGTTCTCTCGCCATCTGGGAGCGTCAGGCACTACTTGTGTGGGAATTATAGACAATATTAAGTTAAATCTGTCGTCCATTGACGGATTTCTTGCGAAGTCCACACCAGTGAAGCTCCTTTCCCCTTGTCTCTGACCAAACTAACGTAAAGAACCATCAAGGACGAGTCAAATCAAGATGTCTTCCTTCGCACTAAACGTAAACTAAAGTTTGCCTTTTCAGAATCCCACCTCGAGTCAAATCTGACTCAACTGGCCAAATTGAATGCAGATTTCATCCGCATTTCGGGGCAAATTGATAGATTAAAACACCTACAGGTCGAGGCTGTCTCTGTGGTAGCCACACGAAGAACCAAGCACAGAGTGGACCAGCATAAAGCTGTAAGACAGGCAGCTGTTCAACTCTTCGAGGCGCTGGGAAAAGCATGCAGCGTCCATACAGAGCATTGGGCGCAGGTGAAACTAGAACCGGAGCACGTTATAGCTACAAATGGAGAGCCATCCCTCATCCGATTCATAATGGCTTTTACGCAAAGCTTGATGAGCAACAACACTAACGAAGTTGCGCCGGTCTGGGTTGTAAATCAATCCTCAGCAACTCTTTGGCCGACGAGATGCCTGAACACAGAGAGGAAATTCAACACGCACTCTCACACTTCAAAATGACGCTGAAAAGAGTGAACGATGCACCACCTCTACTGCCCACTAAGAAGCTTAAGACAGCTAAAGGTGTGAGATTCGTCAGCCCCGAGCCTGTCTGTTCTGCATTAAAGCTTGCAAGCCAGGCCTTAGAGATATCGCTTCCAGACTTTTCAAAAGATCACGACTTCTGCCTTCACCTCCGACAGTGCCTATCAGCCAACAAACCACATGATTGCATAGGTTACCTAGCAAAAGGTGACACTTGCAAACACCGCGTATTCTCCAACACCAACATTTCCGCCACCCAGCCGACGAAATCAATGTCCCTCGCTCGCCTTATCGATTTGGTGTCCCAACGAAGTAAGTTGCATCGATGGCCATGAGCTTATATCCACCTTGATGCTTAAATGTCTCACAAGTTGTGAGACATTCTAAACAGTTTCACTAAGGATCAATGAAATCTCTCAGGCAGCTTCGTCTCTAGTAAGACACCAATGGAGACAAAAAGTCACCGAAAACGCAACTCTTTCTCACCCTCCTGTCCCATGATATACGTAGTAATAGAACTAACTCCATCATCCAGGCTACACCGGCAAATTACTGCAATACGAGAGCCTCCGCCTCGCCCGACAACTAGCAGCAGCAGTGCTCCAGTTCCATACCACACCTACCCTTAAAAGCTCCTGGCGCAGTGACGATGTAATCTTCTTCGGCATGAACGAGACACACCGGCACCAACGCCTAACCCTCATATCACCCCACCTAAACGTCCAAGTAAAAGACACGCCCGAATCCCTAACCCGTCTAAACAGCAACAATCTCTCCCACAACAGCCTAGCCGGAAACCCATATCTCTTCGGACTTGGCATAATCCTGATCGAGCTCGCGTACCAGGCGCCATTCCGCTCTCTGCGCGAGGAGCAAGATATGGTTGATGGGGTGGAAGATGCGTTGACTGATTTCCGGACGGCGGAGCGGCTGGGCGAGAGTATTGGGAATGGACTGGGCTCGACGTACGGGAAGGTTGTCCGGAGATGTTTGTTCTGTAATTTTGGGGAGGATACAAAGGATTTGCGGGATCCGATGTTGCAGAATGCGTTTTTATCGGGATGTCTTGTGTGAGTTGGAGCAGCTGGAGGGGAAGGTTAGGAGTTTCCAGCTCGGGGATTGAGGTGAAGTAGAAAGAAGTGAAGTCGGCGTACGAAGATAGATTCTTGGTAAAGCGTCAAAGCAATTATAAATGTGTTTGAATAATAGCAGCGTAAAAAATGTTGGCGAACTTTGCCAAGCACTAGATTTTCCAACCTGGGTTTTCCACTTGGAAGAAACACCTTTGGAGCAGGAAAGTTCCCGGCTTCATAGAAAGACTAATTTCATGGCTAGCTAAAAGCTGACGGCTATAATGACATACTATACAGAGCACCGCCAATCCCCCCACAACAGCAATTTTGGTATTTTGCTCCCCATTATCTAAATACTCCCTCCCCATTATTCCCCGAAGCCTCTACTTCTGCCCGTAAGCAGCATCGACCCTCTTCTTGTACTTGCTTAGGATAGCTTTTCTGTTTAGCTTTTGAGCTGAGGTGACCAATCCCTATTTCGAATTAGTCTCGTTCAATAATGTTACTGTGGCTAGGGAAGGAAAACTTACATTATGAGGCGTCCACTCATCATCCGCTACAATGACTCCCTCGATAATTTCAATTCCGCTCAAACCTCCATGTCGTCCCGCTTGCTGCAACTCCTTTAATACAGCATCTTGCACTTTCTTGTTATGTGCAAGATCTTCAACGCCTTGTCCCTCAACGCCAATACTCTCAGCCAGCTTCCTCAGAGCAGGTTCGGCGGGGACAATAATGGCGACGGGTTTTGTCTTCTGCTCGTCGGCGTATACGCAGATGTTTGCTACGACAGTTGCGGCACGGTATACAGCCTCGAGCCTCTCGATAGCAATGTACTCGCCATTGAGGGTTTTGACCAAGTTCTTCTTGCGGTCGATGATCTTAAGATGGCCATTATGGTCGAACTCGCCAATATCGCCCGTCTTGAACCATCCATCAGGAGTGAGAGAGGCCTTGGTCTCTTCCTCATTTTCGTAGTATTCTTTCAGGACCGGGGTGCCCCGGATCCAGATCTCGCCTTGGGGGTTTGGCTTGTTGGTTGCGTGGTAGCCAGCATCGGGGAAATCGACGAGCTTGACCTCGACGGAGCCAGGTATGTCGCCGAGGGCGTTGTCGGTCCATTCTTGGGGGTCCATGAGGGCGCCCATTGCGGTGGTTTCCGTCAAACCGTAGCCATTAATCATGGGGGTGATGGCCAGGGAAAGGAAGCGCTGGGTATCTCTTGAGACTGATCCGCCTCCATTCAGACATATTCTAAGTCTTCCTCCAGTCGCTTCTTTGACTTTTTTAAAGACTACCGCGTCGAGGAAGTCGGCGCCTGGGAGACCATAGTGTAGAATATTATTCTTTGCCCAAAGTGCAGCCCAAAACAGATTCTTGACAATAGCACCACTGCTGTTGACTTTTGCAACGATGCCCTTCCTGATAGACTCCCATACTGCAGGTACACCAACAAGCACTGTTGGTCGGAATTCCCGAATATCACCCTTGCAATTTTTTACGGATTGATCGGATAGCGTCTTTGGGTTGCCATAACCCATAGTTCCCCCCCAATATAAAACGGCGTTCTCGAAAACGTATTCGAGGATGTGGGCAAGAGGTAGGTAGGTTAAAAGACCGTCACCAGGGCCAAGGTATGGCTCTACAATGACACTCACACCAGTAACTAAAATTGTCAGTAGGGGCTTATAGGCGAAGTTTGGAATACGTACGTGCAGCTATAACTGCCTCATGCAAAATTGGCACACCCTTTGGAGGCCCAGTAGAACCAGACGTATACATGATGCAGCAAAGACCCTTTGGACTAGGTGGAACAGGATCCACCGGGTTCTCCTCGCCGAGCTTTCTGAGCTCCTCGAAGCTCAAAATTGTGAGACGTTCATAAGTCTTCTTAAGCATGTCAAGATTTTCCTGCTTGACCTCATTTTGGCTGTTCCAGATGACGTATTTGATCTCTGTAGCTTCCTTCAAAGGGTTCATAAGTGTAGGTAGAAGATGGGGATCCAGGAAGATTGCTTTGGCCTTAGTCTGCACCAAAGAGTGCTTGAGACCGTCTTCGCCGAGGGTATCGTAGGCTGTGACAATTGGCATAGATTGAGAGGCAGCAGCATGACTTGTTGCCAGCCAGTGTGCGCTTGTCGCAGCGAAGATGTGGATTCTGTCGTCCTTGTTCATGCCCAGCTTCCGGTATCCCGCTCCAAGCTGGAGGGTGAGCTTCTCGTACTCTTGATAGCTCAGATATTCATATGGGCCAAGCTCAAAGTATGTCCATTTCTTCTCAACCTCCTGTTCTTGGCCATCTATTACTTTTTTGATCTTCTTCACTTCGTTATGGGTTTTGATGAGCTTCCGGGAGCCGAGGGCTTTCGCATTGCCAAACTTCTCGGAACCGCGTTTGACGATATCGAAGACTGTCGCAACACCTTCTTCCGGGCGGTCCTTGAGTTTGTTGACGGTTAGAGGATGTCTGCGGGGGATGGTCTCGCCTTGGACGGGTTCGTAGCCGGGGACTTCGAGACTGAAGGGCGGCTTTTTGACAATTCTTGCCTGGACGGTGGCATTCTTGAGAGACATGTTGGGGTGCGACAGGGGTATCAAAGTGAGAGAGAGGTTTAGAGGGTAGAGTGCAAGTATGGGTAGAGTATTGATGCCTATACGGGCGTCAACAGCACGAGAAAATGCAGGTGCAGAGTGGTGTTCCTTGTGCAGCGTGAGAAGGTGGATAATGTTGGTTGGTGGTGGAGATTTTTTGTTGAGGTTTGTTGATCCGGAGTTGCGATTACGAGGGCAAAAACAATGACGCTGCATTGCGTACAGGACCAGATCTTGGGCTGTGGCGCGGACACTACTGTACGGAGGTACTCCGTAAATCTCCAGGGGCTCCCCTCCCCTCCCTCACCTCACCCCACTGAAAGTCCCAAAACAGCTTCAGTCTCCGATGCGCCTTGGACACTTCACCATCTATTCATGGCCAAGCTGTATAGGGCAGCGAGCGATACTAGCGGTGCAAGAATGATTAAGTGAGTGATACTTTACAGTGCACGACAAGTATTTGTTAAAGTTATCCAACTTTGCTGGCACCCATTTCCTCCAGAACCTTTCACAGACCGGGCAGGACACATCAGAGGCAGTGCAGGCGCAAGGGTACTACTGTACAAGCATTTCTAAACTCAAAGTGAGCTCATACTTGACCCCTTAAACGTTTGGTTCATGTACCTACAGCTACAAATGGAAGTCCCACCTATTGAATAGCGCCTTGCAATGTTGAGGATGACAGTTTTTCTGGGTCCAATATTCTACGGTCTTATTCTTTGCACATCAGAAAACCCTTCAACTGTCCGGTGGATTTGAAAGATCTAATCCGCGTGGTCTAGGTCTCTCGGATGACTATTCAATCTCTACTTCATGCGTTGGGACCTGAGATTGAAGATCCAGAGGAAGGTGGGTTTCATAGCCGTATATTCTAAGTTTCCACATCTAATCATTCTCTTCAGAAGCATTCCTACTCTTCTCGCAGTCAATTCCCTCCCAAAATCTTGGTTTCGTTGATTCAAAAGCCTCGATTCTGGAACTTACAATAGGGGATCGTGACCTGACCATCCACCAATCACCAACGATTCTATCCTCTAATCGAGGAGGTGGTACGACTGGCGCAGGTTCGTCCCGTAGCCCTAGATGCATCGGCTGTATAATTGACGTGACCAGTTGTCTGGAAGATCACGCCCTTATTTGCATCATGGATCACTACTTCCACAAATCCATTTCTCAAACACGATATTCTCGACAGCAGCTCTGCTGTTCTTGAGTTGGGTTGTGGAATATCTGGGATTACTGGTTTAACGCTTGGCCCATACGTGGCATCTTATGTCTTGACGGATCAAGACTATGTGATGAAGCTTTTGAATCAGAACCTGGCTGAGAACTGTCGAGATACGTCAACTTCAGCAAGCAAAGGTCGGAAAAGCAATGCCAAGCCGAAGAGAGGCTCTACATCGGTAATTACTGCTCAGAACGCGAGCAATATCACTGCTAAGCCTCTAGACTGGGAGACCGATGAAGTGACAGCGTCTCTGTTGGGCGCAGGCAGTTTTGATACTGTTATAGCTTGTGATTGTATTTACAACGACGCTCTTATTCAGCCATTAGTGCAGACTTGCGTTGATGCTTGTCAATTAAAACTCTCAGACAAAGCCAAGGAGAAAGAGTGTCCGACGGTTTGCATTGTAGCTCAACAACTTCGCTCGGCAGAGGTGTTTGAGGCTTGGCTCAAGGCATTCTACAAGGCGTTCAGGGTATGGAGGCTGCCTGATGAGGAATTGATTAATGGGCTGAAAGCAGACTCAGGCTTTGTAGTTCATATGGGTATTTTACGGTAATAATACATATTGTCAAAGAGTGAAAATTGAAACGTCCTTGTTGGGAAGTGCATGCGTGCTTTTTCGAAATTTTCACTTTGGAATTGGACCTTCTCCGTACTTCCTCTCTTCTATACAACTTGGCCTGAAAGGTGGACCAAATTCGAGTCGTCTAGAATAAACCTACAATTCTTCTCCGCAACCTACCCTAGACAGCCTGAAAACGAATTTCCATAGGGCATAAACAATCACGTTTACATATTCACGTGCTCACGTACTTAAGTACTCGGCCGCGACTTCGCGTCTTCCTCGCGTTCTACCAACCTCTCTTAAAGCAACCTCAGTCGTGCTACGGTCTCTAAAATACCTTCTCGTTTTAGCCCAGGAAGTGGATGTTTATGACACACAATTGAAGGACTTTCGCTATCAGGATCCTTTGAAAGTGGATAACGCCCCTTGGTGCCCATCAACACCGCGTTCCTGAGCCTCACCTCACAGCTCTCGCGAGCCAAAGCAGTTCTGCGTGTGTACGCGAAGTATTCTGGACCTGTGATACGGTACGTCTGGGATAGCAATCCATTGGATCCTCTCGATGGGTAGCGGGCTTTTCCAATAGTCCATAGCAAACAGCTCCTCAAGACTATCTTGCTAACAGATGTCCAATACAGACCCTTCTCCTGAACGTCCATTTGACCTTATCCGCAATCAATTCCCATTCCACATCGCCACGAACCGAGTTCAAGATGGCCACCCGATTTATCAAAAGCCAAGAGGCCCAACGTAACCAGGAGAATCACAATCTCGCTCAAAATGGCTTGGTCCAAAGCAGCAAGCCTCAGCGTGATAACACCCCGCCACCTGGCATAAATGCCACCCGTGCTGCTGTGGCAGCGACAGCGAGGGTGAAGCCCAGCACAAAGCATAAGCTAGCTAATACCGTCTCTGCTCCACACTCAGGTTTCCCAATACAACATCAATATCCAGCTGGCCGAAACGAATATCAGGATCAACAGTACCAGCAGGAGCAGCAACAGATGTTGCCTGTTCAACAGACAAGCCGGAGAGATGACCCCTTCGACGATACTGTTTCTACGAACTGGGATCAAACCAAGACAAGTCTTGATATGGGTGAAATTCCATTCAGCCAACAAGCTGGCACCTACCCACAAGATTACCATTCACGCGAAAGCGAGAGCGACTCCATTGTAGAGGAGGATGTAGAGGAGGATCAAGAAGCAGATGATGAAACTGTGCAGAACGATATCGATATACCCGCTCCTGAAGAACGCTCACCTCCAGGGCTTCATCGCAAACAAAGCCGACAATATCTGAAACAAGAACAACACGATAGGGTAAGGCATCAAGCAAAACCTATCAACATTAATCGTTCGCGTCCAAAGCAGCAACCTGCCGCCCATCCGAACCTCCAGATTCGACTAGGTCATGAAGAAATTGCGGCGAGTCCGAAGAGCAAGCACTCAAAAAAACGAGGACGTTCCAACGAACCTCTTGGAGGTGTCACAAACCATCCAAGAATTCAGCAACGAATAGATGAGGAAGGGTTTCAGGTAAATGTCAGTGTTGATGATTTTGAAATAGGCGCACCATCCGACTTTCAAAACGGTGGACAGGCTCGAGAATTTGGCGAAGACCAAACCCCAATGGAGGAACATAATGGCATAGAAAGCTTATCGCAGCTCGAGAGCCCAATTCGTAAGGGCAAGCTCCAAGAATCTGGACTTTCCCAGCCACCACCGGACACTCACACCCCTGATTATACAGACGAACAGTTATCGAGCATGCCATACGCCAAGCTTAAAGCTGAGAGCTGGGAGGAAGTTCCTGGAACAGAACCCTACACCCTTCCACAAGAGCTTTCCTCGTCTAATGTCGCAATGGAGCAGAAGATCAAGTTCATCTTAAGTCTTGCTCCGAATGACATGGTACGAGCCGAAGCCTTTGCCCAAATGCCTTCCGACGAGTGGAAGCAAGCAGGAGACTACATTCTGACAAATATCATGGATCTGAAGAACAAATTAAAGGAGGCACGAGATAAGAAGCGTCGCATCGCGGAAGCTTTTGAGGATAAGCTTGAGGCTAGAGAAAAAGCAGTCAAATCCAAGTATGAAAGTTATGATGCCAAGCTTAAGGACATGAAGGCTTCTGGAGAGGGTGTACTCCGGGGCAAGTTCTAATATACTTGTCTACTCTGGATCTCGCTTCTTTGCTCTCGTCGGATTTGCATGCTATGGCCGAGAAAAATCGGGAAGAGCTTCGGGGTTTTGAGAGGGACGTTTGGCGGGAGACTACATCCAAGACGTTAGGATCATATTGCTTCATCATGGATTGGGAGACTTGGTGATATGGCTTCGCATTTTCTGCGGGCTTTCTAATGTCACGATATGAATGGTGCGTGCCACAGGTGCGCACGAGTTTGAGGACAGCCAGAGACATGGAAATTCATCGAGACTGGATTTATGAAGAAGGAACTGTAATGTATTTTCATGGGCATCGGAGCTTCGGATAGCATTAGCATGGTACGGAAATGTGGTGTAGGAAGAGTATTAGCATGTTGGCGTTTTCTACAGATATCGGATACCCATTTGCTTTAGCCTAGCTATGTAATGATATTTTTTTCATCAATACTGTCTTTGCAAACTACCTCCTTCAGGACACGCATACTCTGTCTGCCAGTGAAAACCAACACTCAAATCACAACAACCTCCTCAACCCTCCTA
>QGMJ01000807.1:0-14482 GCA_007821545.1 Lachnellula subtilissima
ACATCTTCAATTTTACAGGTCAATTGTTCAGTATAATGCCGGAAGTCACATGGATCCACCTGGTCCTACAGCTTTTGCAACTCCCTCTACATATCCTCCTTATTTTTAGGTACGTAAGGCAATTTCTTTAGTTCTTCTTTTATCCATCGCCAGACCTTCTCTATTGGATTCAGATCTAGTGAAGAAGGAGGCCAATTAAACCCGCGAACCCCATATTCTAAGCGTGGAAGCCTAGCACTCCCTGCATGCACCTTAGCCCCGTCTTCCATAAAGATATACTCCGCACCAAGATCTTTAAATAAGGGGAAAATGATAGGTTCTAAGACCTGCTGGAGGTAGGCCTTAGAGCAAATTCCCTTACAGCCAGGAAGCTTCTCTAGAAAGACTAGTGGAGACTTATAATCCCAGCCTATTGCCCCCTAAATTATAACTGAGAATCTCCCTAACCTGTAAATCGACCTTATGCAATCCGTATAGCATTTTTCATCCATGCGGCGTGTAACCTAGATCCTCCCACTCTTTCTAACCTTAAATGTAGCTTTATTAGACCATAAAACCTTCCTCCAGTCCCCTCCTAGCCTGCCATCTTCTCTATAGGCTGCAAAATCCGATGTTCCCTACCACTAGTGCTGCAAAGCGAATCCTAATCGCTTCTTAGCTTGCTGACGTGATATATAAGGCCTTAGGCATGCAATATAGCGTTGGTAGCCTGCAGCGCGTAGTTCGCGGCGAATAGTTCGAATAGAGGCTTGGACCCCTAATTAGGCTTTGACCTGTAAAAAAGAGAGCCGGCGCGTAGCCCAATTTTGGGCGATATGGCGAATGCATCTCCGGATCTCTCTAGTAGATATTAAATGAGGCTTTAGGGCCTTCTTTTTACGCTCTCTATGGCTTGATTCTTGGTGGAGGATACGGCGAATTATACGCCTAGGGAGGGAGGTCTGGGAAGCGATTTGGCGTTGCGATTTTCTATCACGCTGGAGGTTTCGGACTATAATATGTATAGGAGTAGGCTATTCGCTATGGTCTTTCTGGGGGGGCGAACTGAATATAAGATTATTATTCATAATGAAATTTGGAAGCTTTTAATGGTTGGTTGAATTAAAAATAATTATTTAAAAGGGGAGGTTAAAAATTGGGAAATCCAAATTTCGCTTAGAGGTGGGCCGTGTGTGGTGGCCCCTACTCTTACATTGACACAACGCATGCTGCAACAGCGCAAAGAGTTGAGCCATCAGGAAGGAAGCCCCCATTTCTCACACGGACTACGAGGTAAAGAAAATGGTCTTAGTTTTCGTTTGAGGAAAGTTGAGGGGGTGGCTGCTTGTGGTTTAGGAGAAGGGGAATTGTAGTGGAACACGAACGTGCGGAATCTCAATGCCGGCGTGTCACATACCATGTGACTTCAGTTGAAGTCAGTAGACTGACCCATTTCTAGCTTCTAGATCTATGGGGTTTTAGATTGATTTCGCCATTTTGGATACTTGAATATTGAAACTTTGAATTCCAAATGGGCAGTTCGCACGTGACTAGCCCCTTTGTCTCAAATTTCCGCTTCAAGCTATTAGAATATGATTTTAAGTACATTTTATACAACTAATCCTTTCTTCCGCTTCTGCTTCCCTGCAACCATTATCTGGATAGCGACCCTTTGTAATTTCAAACTCGCATCTTGAGAATTTCTGACTTCCGAATTGCACTGTTCTAGAATCTATCTCACAAGAATAAGATCCTAGCCTATCCACTCTCACCCCCTTAGCATCCAGATTCCCGGTAAAAGGCACATTATTCTCACGCCCAAAAGCGCAACATTGCAAGAAATATTTCTACACTTTCAGCTCAGGATGTATACGTTTCAAAGATTAGCACTAATTCCAGGTTGGATGATTTCCAACTTTGCAAGAATTTCTCCCCAAAGCTTCTTCTGCGCTTCATCACCCTCAGCACTCGTAACGAAGTTTGACAGGGGCCCTCTGTCCCATAATTAGTCACTAAGCAAGTCAAACTATACAGACGGTGCTACTTACTTTTTGAGATCGCAATTAACGAAGTAAAGCCCATGGCTTTCAGGCCCTGCCGTGGCGGCATGCACAAGCGTCCTACTTCCCTCCTCACTTGTCCTCCCCATCAAAAACTTCGAAATGGCCATAGCAACCCTCGTCATTCCAGTGGCATCTCGTGTCAGAGCTGTTTTTGTCAAGCCAGGGCTGATAACGTTAAGAACAACTTTAGGTTTTTCGTCCGCTATTTTCGCAGCGATCTCGCGAGTGGCGAAAATCTGAAGAAGCTTGGAAACGGGATACCTGCGCATATGTAAGTTTGATTTTCCTTAATATACTCAAGAAACACTTACCTATCTGGCATATTTGAAGTCTTCTCATCATTCAACTTATCAAGTGTATTTGGAGCCTTCCATTCGGGAAACTGGGTCCAGGAGTGGATGTCCGAGCTAACAACAGTGATGACTGGTGCAATGTTCCATGTCGCAGCAGACTTTCGCAATATCGGTAGGACTAGCAAGATAAGTAGGAAATTGCTGATAACGTTGACTGTTATTTGGCTTTCATTGCCTTCAAACAATTCAAATTTATGCTTCGCAATGCTTGCATTGGCAACTACCGCATCAACACGGGGCAAGGTTCCTAGTCTGGCGGCGAAAGCTTGAACTGAGGCATAACGAGCCAAATCCAATTCCCATACCTCAAGAACACCTGTCCGTCTAGTCGTTGATTCGATATCGGCTTTGGCTTCTTCTCCTTTTGAAACAGAGCGCACGGCGACAACGATTTTCGAAGCATTCAACCTTGCAAAGTGCCTGACGGCTTCTTTTCCCATACCAATATTCGACCCGACGACGACAATGGTTTGCCCCGTGCAGTCAGCAACTGGATAGGGAAGTTTTTCGAGCTGAAGGCGGAGATCTTCAATTATCGCCATGATTATTTGAAATGGTTTGAGCTATTACAAAATAAAACTTCAACTTTGAAGGCTATATAAATACTGAGAGGATGCATTATTTAGGTTGCCGCGTACTTCTCGGACTGACAGGCCGTTAGAAAGAATCGTGATGTACTAGAATCTAGAAAGAGATGCTATTCACGCCAAGTCCGCGGACAAGGCTTAAAAGTGGTCAATCACGTGATATAAGCCCCACTTCCCACCCATGGGCGCCACGGACAGGAGTGATCTTTCCTCATGAGATCACTCCGCTCATGTAAAATATTCAAGTATGGAGCCCATCAAGTCCGCGGCCCCAGCTGATTCTCTGGCCTTGAAACATCATCAGCGCAAGGCCGGCAGAAGCACTCGTACCCCATTGTCATGTGGCCCTTGTCGAAGTCGAAAGTAAGCTTACCTATCAGGCAGAATGAAAGCACACTGATTTCATTTCAAGACTGAAATGCAATCGAGAGGAGCCATGTCAAAACTGTATGGTAAGGAAAGAGCCTCATGCATGCGCTTACGCAGGGTCTCGTACAAAAAAATACGCCTCCTTCAGCAGTACGTTCCGTACCTGTGGAAAGCATGCAACAACGCATAGACCGCTTAGAAACACTTGTCACGACTTTAGCATCTCAGGACCAATCTTGCAAAAGAAAAGTCCATCCAGGGGAAAAGAGGAATGACATGCAGAATGATACAAAACTGGATAACAATCACCTTTTGAACGAAATCAAACATGGCTTGGGAGTAATGGAAGTAACTGAGCATCATTCCCAATATCGAGGCTCGACTCACTGGGGCGATGTGCTTGGAGAGGTAAGTTTCTCGCACTTTTGAATACCTTCACGTGAACTTAAAGCTAATATAACCAAGCTGAAAGAACTCAGAAGCATTTGGTAGGGTTACTCTCGTTCCAAAGTGCTGTTTTCCTCCATGGGAACTGTTTCATGGGGCCAACATGGTCCCGAGACAGCTCCTAGGCTGCTCTCCAAGCGCTTGACTCTACTATGCTAATTAGTTGGCGTAGGACCCAGGCCCAAGAAGGCCAAGAAGAGGATTTCGATGCATCATTTCCTGCTATCGATGGCCCCTTCTTGTTAAGCGGAATTGTCAAACCTGTATCTTTTAGTGAAATTTTAGCAACACTACCAGCAAAATCAGCCGTAGACAAACTGATTCTGAGGTTTTTCGACGATAAAGAATGTCCCGTCCCAGCATTCAGTGAGTTCCTTTGAGGCATATACTGTTTTTTCACCGTCCATCTAACACTTTCAGACTTTCTGCATTGCCCGACATTCTTACAGCAGGTACTTCCATCATCATAACTACAATCTAAGACCATTTCTCTAATAGACTCCAATAGTATGAAGACTTCTGCGCCAACCCGACCCAGAGCAAGGTCATGTGGCTTGGTCTTCTATTCTCGATCCTAACATTAGTTATGCTGTCTTACCACATCCTGCTTGACGAGCCGCCAGAATATGAAGGAGTATCCGAATCTTTATTTGAGCTGTATCGTTTAAGAACGGCTCAATGCCTCATGTTGGGAGACATTACCAAATGTGCTCCTTTCACAATTGAAACACTCATTTTCAACTCCATGGCAGAACAAGCAACTCGTCACGACAGTGGAGCAAGTGTGTGGTTGATGTTTGGAGTAATCAACCGTGTTGCACTGCAAATGGGCTATCAACGGTCAGTGACGTCTATTGCCAACAAGCAAGCAAGTACTTATTCAGCCCGCAGGGACCCATCTCAGTACAAGGAGATCTCAGTATTTCAAGGCGAAATGAGAAGACGAATATGGTTTTTCGTCATACGAATCGATGCCTTGACATCATTTCAAGCTGGTCTTCCAAGCATGATCGGATCCCTAAAGTATGACACCTTAGAACCGCGCAGTCTTCATAATTCAGAATTGTATGAAGGAATGACAGAACTCCCTCCCTCGAGGCCGAAAAGAGAACAGACTCCTGTTGCCTACATGTTAGCTAAAGGATCAATAGTGCGTGTCATAGGAGAAATCGGTGATTTGCTCAATTCACTGGACACTTACTCCTATGACACCGTTCTCAATCTTGACGCTGAGCTGACACGCTGTCAATCTGAACTTCCTCCATATCTCCAATTTGGTTCGCTGAGTAACCGCAAAGTCGACGAGTCATATATCTTCAATGGAACTGTTCAGCTTGAACTTCTATATCACCAAGGGATATGTGTTCTTCATCGCAAGTTCTTGGCGAAGGGCAGATTCGATCAGAAGTATGAGCGGTCGCGTTCGCAATGTGTCCAATCTGCCCTAGCGCTGCTATCACTTCAACGTATCTTGTACAATGATGCAATACTTCCAGATGGAAGGCTACGTTTCACCCGGCACTGGTACCGCTTCACCTACACAAGCGAAACTTTCATCTTGGCGGCGATGATACTCTGCTTAGATCTAAAACACAGGAAAGTTGAGGCTTCGGTACGAAACAATAATATTGACACTGACCAACTCGAAACTATCCTGTCCGCCCTTCACGGCTCTCGCGAAATTTGGGGTCACGCCAAAGGAGTTACTTCTGAATCCGCGGCTGATGCATGGAAAGTTCATCGTGTCTTGACTTGTATGCTTGGCAATTCAGAAAAGTGGACCACCACCAGTTCGCGGCCTCCAGACGGACTGAACCCAGTTCCTCAAAACCCAGGGGAGCTCTTTCCTAATTGTGCTGTCGACACTATGGAACTCGTTGATGATCCGTTTGATTTGAATATAGACTGGGTAAATACAAAGTAATGAATCGTCCCTACCCCGCTAACATACGCATATTAGACGGCGTGGAACTCGTTCATTGAAGGTGGTGGCAGCTTTGAAGACGCTTTTGGCGCAATGCCACCGGTGGCTGATTTGCAAGGAACATTCAACACAAACGGTACCTTCTACCAGACTGATGGAAAGTATTGAGATGGAATAAACTTGAAGTCTCGGCAGTGCATGTAACAAAGGCGATACTAACTCAACGAATGCAGCTATGCAACTGCTACTTGGCATGTCACGTTTGGTGTAAGTAAAGGATTACTCGAAAACTGAAATAGTACAGCAGAGAAATTTCAAGACTAGTGATCCGCCGCTTGGCGAAGATTTGTAAAGCGGGGGTTTATATGAGAGGTCCCGGAGACACCCGATTGATTGCAGAGAGCTGCACTTTATATCGTTCATCAAACCATAATATGACCTTTGGGTGTTACTCGTTGTTGACTACTAGTCTTCTGAGACCCATTAATCCAATCCAGATTGCTTCCTCCGTTCTGATCGTCCGGCTGCCCTGCCCTGGACAAACATTGACCCATCTATCAAACACATCCTTCGCCTCCACTACTCCCAGTTTTTGCAATTCCCCATCATTCTTGACCGCAACTTCAAGGCCGGCAACACCTCCAAACACAATTAAGAGGTGCTTGAAGTTGCCCACTTTTTGTTCCTCGTCCCCTGAATACAGCTTCTCCACATCAATTCCACGCTCAGAAGTGCCAAGAGTAATATCGTACCCCCCATCGTAAGTGCACTCCGTAAAAACATCACTTAAACACCCAGCTTTCCGAACATTATATCCCCAATAATACCCACTCTCCTCCCTCGGCTCAGCAGGATTCACAGCCTCCGCTCTAATCACCTGAGCCGTGGCGTCCTTTGAAGCCGCTTCCGCACCAGGCTCGAACTTCAGCGTGACTCTATTCTTCTCGGGTATTTGTTGCTCAACTGTGACCGGTATCCTTAACCCCGCTTCCACAAACGTCCCATTCTCATCCGCGCCCGCTAGCGTAACGCCCTCGCGGTATGGACACCATTCATCGGGCCTCAGATGATGCGGTAGGTCTATACTGGGTAAGGTGCCCGCAGTCCTTAAATTCGGATGCATAGGAAATAGGAGTCTTCGTAGATGGGCAGGCGTTTCGAGGTAGTTTAGGAGGTGGAAGAGGAAGTGGTCCGGGTCTTTGTCGCCTGTGTATTCGTTTTGTGAGGGATCGGCTTGGTGGGCGTAGGAGTGTGTACGGTTGTGATGGCGTTTCGCAGGATTCTTTGAGTTCCCATCGGAGAATATTATAACTTCGTCTACGCAGAAGACAGCCAGGGCGCGGGCTACGTGACCGGCCATGGAGGTCCGTAATTCGTGGGTTTGGCAACTATTGAGGATAAGCAATGGAGTTCTCGCCGGGGGGGGGGAGGGTTTGGAGAAATTACTTCGATATGATACTACCAGGTAGAGCAACGCTTACTGTCCAATCTCGTCCTTTACTTGGTTGGAATATAGCGGTTGGCTTCGAGGTATCAACCACCGCGGGGCTGTTTGCTGTGACGTCTGGAGTGCCATTTGATATAGGTTTGGCCTCTGATTTGCGTTTCCGCTTCTGTAATTGTTCAATTAGCAATGAACACAGTATTTACATGATCAGAATATGTTACCATGGCGTTTGTTTCGCTTCTCCCCATTTTGTTCGAGTTGCTTTTGAAAGTGTAAATAGAATAAAGTCTCACTTAAAGAAAATATCGGGCGGTCAGCCACTGTTCTGGCAGAATTCCGGAATATTAGTCGGCCCGTGAGATGCGGGCTCGGGACCTCATCGGCCCGTTGGATCCAGGCCAGGCAAGGCCAGGGATGGGGACGGACCAGATCATCACCAACTTCAAGCTCCATCTTCAACCCCACATCTACATCCACATTCTTGTTACAACATACAAGCAACACCACCGCTATGTCTCCCACTGTAAGTATCGGTTCTTCAGGACAGTTCAGTAAGCTCTTGGGCACCTCGAACGTTGTCATCACAGATTGTAAGTCTGCAACTTCATTGATCCTCCTGGTGGTGTATTACTAACCAAATTCCCTCAAGTCTACGCCGACTGGTGCGGTCCCTGCAAAACTATTTCGCCAGTCTTTGAGTCCCTCTCTACCAAATACTCCAAGCCGAACCGTATCACCTTCACCAAAGTAAATGTCGACAATCAACAGGAGATCGCCCAGCAGTATGGAGTGTCAGCGTATGTCTATTCCCCCTCATCCCCCGAGCCCTCATTAACACTACAAATACAGCATGCCAACCTTCCTCATTTTCCGCAATGGTAGCGTAATAAACACCATCAAAGGCGCCGATACCCGTGGCCTTACGACCGCCATCGAAAACGCCGTCAAGCTCGCCGGTCCCATCGCACCTCCTGTCTTCTCTACGCAAGGCCGCACGCTTGGTGGAGCGCCCTCCCGCAGCACATCACTTAGACGGCCATTCGACTGGAAGCGATATGTTGATGCTATAGCCGCATTTTTGGGCCTGTATTTGGTCAGTCTGTTTAGCTTCGATGCTTACAAAGCTGCGGAGGACAGTTATTTCAATATATACAGAGACCCGAGACTGGCGGGAAGTGCGAGTGGTACTTCGAGGAATGTGCCGGGAGGAAAAGTTGATAAGAGGGCTAGCGCAGCGACATCTGTGGGAAAGAAGCTGGGAACTATTGCGGATTTAGGAGGAGATTAGCTGGTCAGGATGCCTTTTGTACGGTTTTGAGCGGCGTCTGGTTCGTGGGAATATGCTAGGCAGGCTTTCTTTCATTCTCGGGAATTTGATGAATTCTATAGGCCTTGGCCGTATTTCAACCGCCGTGACACAACCTTGCATTTGTAAACTAAGTACTCGTATTGGTCAAATGATCTACAGTAGAACGTAGTCTTTTCAATATAAGTGTGATTTCAAGATTCCAATCTTATCTCTACGACGGACATGTATTCGATATTACGAGTATTTGAAGCACTATATCTTATCGAAAGGATGCAAAATTATGAGCCAAAATAATCGCCACTATGGGCATTGAATTTTTAAAGGGACAAATCTTTCATCGGAGAATCGAATGTCATTTATATACATGAACGTGACCTTTGCTCCAGATTCCTATATCACTCCAGAGCTACCATTGGCAGACATCTTCATCGGCGTTGGTAGGCTCTGGTGCAAAAGATGAGGTCGGAGAAGATGAATATGTAGAGGATGTGGACGGGCTTGCCGTCGGAACGATAGTAGTGGGTGCAGTGGATGCTGATGTAGCTTCAATGATCGCTGCTGGTGTCGAAACAAGAGCAATAGATGTTGTAGAAGGTGCAACTGAAGAAGGGGTGGCCAAAGCTGACGTGGAGACGACAGCGACGGGTGTTGTAGAAGATATAACTGAAGAAGCCACGACTGATGTTGAGACGACAGCAATTGAACTTGTAGATGATGCAGCTGAGGAAGAAGTAGCGACGACTGCTGCGACTACAGCGGAGCTCGTAGCGGCAGTGCTCGCCGAGGATCCAAAGTTACTGCCGGCCGTCACTACAGACCCCGCAGTGATGGCCACATTGTTAACAATAACCACATCGCCAGCCGAACTTGTGACCTTAACATCCACACTGTCGGTGCCAAATCCGCTTGAGTTCTCGAAGAAATTGTAATCCATTCTGGTGGTTGCTTGCCAAGTGCTTCCACCATCCGTGCTAACTTCGAGCTTGGAGACTGCTTTGTTGGCATTGACGACTTGCATACTAAACCAGTATTTGGAAACGCCTTCCTTGTTGTGCACCTGCAGAGGCGAGGTGATGGGACAATCGACATAAGACCATGCAACATCAATGACACCTGTGCTGGGGGTGGCGAGCGCGGAGAACGCAGTGGGAAAGAGATCCAGGTGGTTCGTGCCGCAGCCGGGACATTCATCAACGATCTAGAAAGACGTCAATTGAAAGAGCTCATAAAGGGAAGGAGGGGTAAGTACCATTGCAGTGATGGAATTTCCATCGGGGCCTGTCACCGATACGCATGCTCCACAATTGGCGCTGGTGTCCCAGTTCGAATCTGATAGAGCAGTGCCGAAGATATTGGAAGGGAGTGTGTAGGTCGAAAATGAGCAGGCTCCGCCCGCGACATTTCCGCCATAAAAGGTTGCTTGTCCTGAGAGTGCTCTTTTCCCAAGGACTGCAGCATTTGCCAGGGTCAAGAAGGCCGGAATGGCCAAAGCAGATGAAAAATGCATGATTTATAAGTGATTTGTGCAAAAGAATTGAAAGTAAAGAGTGGATGAAGACTGAAGCTTCTTGGTTGCTGAAAAGATTTGATGAAAAGAAGAACGATGAGAAAATGTTAGGGAAACAATGAAAGTAGAACAAGTTTAAGAAGAGAATGAACAAACGTGCGGTGCCGTAGCGTGAGACTCAAATCTCATGATTAATGTATTTGAAGCTTCAGCTAGGACTGTGGCGGGCGGCTTACAGAGTAGATGCACTCCTTCTATAGAAAGGAAGGAATCCGACAGGTGGAAACTTGGGCTTGGCCCTTGCAATCTCCGATATATGAGGGAAATGACATTGCGGGGTTGACTATGATCGCAAGAAACACATCTGACTTTAAATTCAGAGAAGGAAAACGTGTTTATCTGTAGGCATTTCACATCTGTTTTGGGGAGTGGAGGAAGTAGATGTCAAGATACATACCTGGGTATAAAGAACTGTAAAAGGCAGATGTCGATGAAATACGACACTAGCTGCCCAGGCTAAAATCCAAGAACAGCCTGAAACGAGGCACGTGACTGCATTCAACCCCACCACAAGCTTTTAAGATTGGGAGCCAAGATCAAAGTGTGATTGAAACTTTCCAGATCCACGGAATTCTTGGTTTGTGAATTACGGACTTTACGGTACTCCGTATGCCAACTTGATTGCATGGCACTAGTATATATTCCGGATGTTTACACTCCGTATAGTGCCAGGGGGCGATGACTAGATCGTACCAGATTGCCGGCACTTCCATGTCGAGAACGAACCAAAAAGCAAACGCTTTCAATTAACGCTTGTCTGTACTTTACCTGCATTGTTTTCATTCATGTCTTTCAAGTCAATCGATGCTTGTTATTGGCTATGTCTCAACCAAGGGATTCGGAAACGTGGATACTTCATCGCTTACAGTGTTCGGAAATGAGATTAAGGTCACTCCTACCTTTCTTCTTCTCAGATGATGAATGGAAGTGTACGCAGCGTCACTTTCAGAGGCGTTCCCCAAGGTGCGGAAATAGAAACGGCATCCTTTAACAAGGGCAATGTTGGAAATATTCAGTGCAAAATCGAAAACGCTTTGATAAGTAGAGGATTTCTCTTTGGATGGAAAGATAATTCACCTCTGCCGGCGTTCTTGTTCCTCGGCCACGATCATGAAGCTCCCGAAGCAGCTTTTGAACAACTCGAGCGACTAGTCAAGGAATCAGATAACTGAGATTAATAATTCTACTATGTTGCAATTTTCAAAATGCCAAAAATGCAAGAGACGAGGAGTTGAAGACCCTTTTGCGCTACCAATTCTGACTCTGAAGGAGGGAAGCTGCTGCAGATATGGCCCTTACTCGGCGAGATGCTGCGGATTGCAATGATGGACCAGGAATAATTGACAATACGATCGACAGCTTGGATTGCGAGAACAGCGAAAAGGAGTCGCTGAAAGACACGTTGGAATCCAAATAGAGATTTTCCATCAAGGATGCCCAGGAGCACGCATGTTTTCGCTCTATGATTCGTCAGTACTTCTGAGTCGCCCACCAGCAAGGCGAGTGTAAATATGTTAACACAATCATTAACCGAGCAGCAGGTATGTGTGCACGGAAAAGCATGGCGCTCCGGTTGCAATGGACCCAGGGATTTTTCTCTAAGATCAACTTATCTATCCAATCCTGTAATATTCTATCCTGTTGCTGCATCTCAGTCGGTATGATACTGTTGCCTTCAAGTAGTATCAGGAATTCATCTAGGCTGCTAAGCAAAAAGCAGTATAACACGGATGTGATGAAGCAAACTCAACGAGAAACATCAGCCAAGCAAGTATTAAAGTATTACCAGCAACCAAGCTATGTAAATGCTAACAGCAGACGTCTGTGTGGTGGTCCAAGCTTGCGGGCTGCGGGCTGGTGTTGAGTTGTAGCAATCTCGGCATCAAGTGGTGCTTTCCCAATATATATCGGAAATGCTTTTGGTGTTTCAAAACAGTGACTTCAGTCAAGGCAAAGTAATGCCCATGAGGTCTGGGAGAGTTTTCCCAGATCTCTTGTCTTTGGGTGTAAAAGGGTAATGTCGTACAAATCCTTTTTTTTTAAATTGCTATAGAATATTTACCTCATGTGAGGAAGTGAGGCCGGGGTTATTAGCGGGTGATTCGATATTGTTCGTAATATTTTGCCATGTTCTTATAATGTTTTAATTGCCTTTTGGTGATCGTTTGTAAGCGAATCTCCTGACTGTGAATAGGAGGTTGCGGGACAAGTTTTGCCGGCCACATCCAATTAAGTCAAATTCAATTTGTTTTTCTTCGAGCATTGCTCAATCTCACAAAGAAATTTTTTCTTTTTAAACAACAGCCAAGGGAACATACAACAGAGCGGGACGCGACTCATCAGCCATCCCAAGACGCAAACTGATTGTAAGCCTCGCTAGGCCGTCAATCTATTTGATCAAAGACTTCGCGGATCAAGACCATTCCCCCAACGCTTTCTGCCTCATCGACCTGGATAGCGAGCCTTGCCTAGCAAGCATAATGGTAACATCTCAAATGGTACTCGTGTCTACTTGTCTTAGTACAGATAGCGACGAAAAAAGTATTCGGCAGACGGTCTTCCTTGCATGGCGCGCTTTTTTCGAAGACGATATCTGGGATGAATACGAACCTGAACAGCTTCATCAGGGGGAAGATCAATACTATGAGACTCAATCAAGTCTATGTTCCTCAATGGCCAAAGAAGAGATCGAGCCGGTGCTGGTTTGGATTTTGAGCCAAGGATGGATGAAGAAGGATTCTACAGCAAGGAAAGAACTCGTGGAAGTTCCACAGAACGGAGGTGCACTACTACTGCCCGCCCTATGCGGCGATGATGCTGAAGAGAATACATAAGTTGTGCGACAATGTCCTTCTAGTGATTCAATTGACCCGCAGGGTGCAGACATTAGCACAACGATGTCGAAGCGTAAGGCCAGTCCTTCGTTCAGTCAAAGAGAAAGTGATAGTGGTCAGGGGTCCACCGAAACCACCTTCTTGCAAGACTGGTTGAACAACCGAGGTTCAAGACGAGAAAGCAAGCAAAGGCAGCAGAACGCAAGGGACGGCTGGCGAGATGGAAGGCGAAGAGAGTTGCATCAACCTTAGCAAAAAGGATTGCATATAAAAATAACTCGGGTGAGAAGATTCTGTTCTACGTGCATGGAAAATAATATATGCTGACAACTGGTCACAACAGTAGCTTTACAACAAATTCCCGCAAAAGATACACTTGTTGCTAGCTTTCGACTTGGACCCTATACACCGAAGTCTCGCCATACTTTAGATCAATCCGACACTGCTCAAGTCTCAATTTTCCGACTGGGACATGATCAGGGCGATGCAGAGGAGCTTGATTCAGAGCTTGATGACGACGAGGCTAGCGATGATAATTCTGTTTCATTCGACGAGCCTCTCTATGCTTCTGCTGCAGATCAAATTCCTTCAGAAGGGCGTCTTTCCATATCTGGTAACCGACTGTCGATCGCGACTTTATCAGCTGCGCCATTCTCGCCGTCTGAACCCACCGACCACCAATCCCACATTCCAACGTTGCAAGCTGAACCCAAGTCGTTGCTTGACGTTTATAGTTCCGAGGACTCCGAGAGCGGCGGACCATCCAAGAAACGTCGCAGAATTAGCAAGTGAGGAACGAGTACCTAGTGGATCGGGCCACCGTGGCTTGTTTGAGCAAGGAGACATGGAGGATATACTTTGCCACGGCGTCATGCATCTTGTGGGTGTGTAAAATAAATACACGGACGAATAATGGGCGAAATGATACAATCAGTCAACACGAGGATATTACACATTGATCATAATGTAAATAAAATTCAATATCAAAAATGTCAAAGTATTGTTCCGCCCATCTTAGCCTACCAAAGTCGCCAAACATACCTATAACATTACACAGTTCACTCCCTTTACACCATCGCCAGTCTTCCATACACCCTAAAATAAGAAAATGTGTATCTAAATGTCATAAACGAGCCCACACCGTATCACCACCCAAACTGCTCGCAATGCAGCTCAATACTCGCCCCCGAAACACTAATACAATCAGCCGCAGTACGCCTCACACTTCCCATCAAATCATCCGGCCCGCACGCCGCAATCGTAACCCTCTCCTCGCGATCCGCCTTCGCGATGACATCTCGGATCAGAGCGTCGATATCCGGTCGGCCGTGCGCTATGTTGAGCGATGCTGAGGAATCCCATGGAGTGGTAGCCACTGACAGCTTGTTTTCTTCAAGGTCGGTGTCGCGGGTTTCTTGGTTGCTGCTCGTGCTTGATGGTCTGGCGGTCTGGGAGAGCTGGAAAGGCGGCTTCTCGCTGTTGGCACGGGATGTGAGGGGTGATGGGGATTCGCTGACGCTGTCATTGGGAGGTTGGGTTGGGGGTGAGGGACGGGTTGTGTGGAGGAATAGCCTGACGCGGGGGCTACTTTGGAGTTCGTTGA
>QGMJ01000808.1:0-14473 GCA_007821545.1 Lachnellula subtilissima
GGGATTATATTATGAGTAATGAGGTTGGAGGTGGTGGATTGTAGGCGGCGTTCTTGGGATTTAGGTCGTGGTTTGAATTATTTGATATGCTCCGTACGCAGAACATGGATTCCGTTTTCAAAAGTTGAATATTGCTACTGGGTGAAATGTCGACTTTCTTTCCTTCCCCAAGTCGAGGAGGCCCTTCTGTCAATAGCACCTTTTCCCGCTACGTGTTGCTGCATCTTAGAGGAACGATGGAGTCGGTTTCGTTCCATCCTCTTCCCTGTCACGTCCTTCTTGTCGCATATCTTGTCGCATTCTTTTTTGATAGCCCATCACCGTGAAGTATTCACTTAAGCATGCATAATACGTAGAAAAGCTGCTGAGATACAGCCAGCGCTAGAAGTTAACATCCTATGAAGGTTAATACGCATATGTACCTGCGGCGATATAACTCCTACGTTATCAAAAATTACGTCGTGGGGCAAAGAGAACGGCGGCTTGTAAGATGTATATCTATTTATTTGCTCTATTCTTAGCAAGCCAAGACAGATGCATTTAACGTAATCTGAGTCTAATCTAGTGGATCTTTAGGGGAGCAGCTTCCTAGGTAAAAGATGCTCTGGATATGAGGCTATCGGTGTCCTAATCAGGACATAGCTTACGAAATGTCTGCTTGAGATAAGACTCTTTAACGTAACCTCCGTATATGGTATAGACATTTATACTTCGTTGATGTTATTTGAACCTTATCTTTTGAATTATTAGACGTCGCTTGAGCCTAGTATGCTCGAGGGACTAGCTTAGCGCCTGCACGGAAACAGCCAAGCTTACAAGTATAAGTAACTATAGGAGAAAGAGGCAACAACACTCGCGTGTTTATTCCGCCACTCTTTCCATCCGCGAAGATTGGAAATGTCACATCTCTGATGTCAAGGTCGCACCTCCTAGAACTCTTTGCAGACTCGGCTTTACACGTACAATAGGGGAGGCGCCGAGAGTAACGCGATCGGGCCACAAGGATTGCTGAATCAGCTAACTACATGGCGAATGTCTAGCCTCATTCGGCCATGCGGACAACACTTTATCACAGGGCTGCATATACTCGTAAGTCTGACAGCCCCACTATTTATCCACTACTTAAGAGTGACACCAAATCTATTGCGAGAGGCTATATCTTTTGGAGATGCCTCATGCTGCTAGCCCTACAGCCAGTTGTCTTTTACCCTATTTTAAAGCCTTGGGAAAGACGATAACAAAGATATCTGCATGTTGCGAATTTTCTTGTCAATTCTCTTTATTTCGGTTCCTTTAGCGTTTGTTCCTTCCTTCGCTTGTTGATTGCTCCTCGGTTGCCCTTCGGTTCCTTCTCTATTGGCAAGCAAAGAGATGAAGCTGTCTGAAGATAGGCAGATAATGAAGCTGATATACTTGGCGCGCGAAGGAAGCTTGTCATTATGATCCTTCGAAGAGAATGTTTAGAACATATAGATCATCTATATAAGCCTATTTGTTCATATGTCCATTCTATTTCTTGGTTTATTGTCGGTTTTTCTCATAGGAGCACCCTGTTTAGCATCAAGAACTTACTATCCCCTCTTTGTTATGTTGCAAATTATTCTTTTACTTCAGGCAAAATCTCCTTCTTTGAACCACAGTATGGCGCCGTTGAGTGTCTGAATAGTTTTGGTGCTCGCTAGCGGCTCTACTTGTAAGTCGATAGCTGTAAACAATCGTTGACTTCAAGCCAGCTAACAGAGACTTATCTAATAGATGCACAGTCTAGCACCAATGGTAATCAAACAACTACTTTCTTAGCACGCCAAAGTGGAATCACAACGTCACGAACAACATCTGCCTCGTCAGCACCACGCATTACTAGTGCTCAAAGTGTTCTCACGGGAAACTTCTCTGTAGTCTGCGCCAAAGGAAACAATGAGAAGATGGACATGAACAATGAGCCGTCATCCTGGCATTTCTGCAATATTTTTGGTCCTTTTTCGGCCCTAAATAATTCTACAACAAAGTATTGTGACTATAAGACGATACCAACAGAGACCATCAGCCTGCCCTCGCACACCACAATCACAAACACGGCTTGCACTTTTACTAAGTAAGAGCTTTACATTCCATTTAGGACAGGCATTCTAAACACTCTGGATAAGACGACAGGTAATTGGCCCCACCCCACACCTACCAAAGATGTCTATTGCCAATGTGGCGAGACTATGGCGGTAAGGGCCCCTTTTCTCATACACTTTCATTTCGAAAGCACTTGAAAGGGATATACTGACTCGCTTGTAACTAGAACATCCAGATAGCTACATCGAGCGCAAGCACTACATCGTACTGCTTTCTACGCAGTACGGCTCCACCCACAGGCTTCACGAATTTGGCCCACGTCGCTCACGGAGTGCCGTCCTGGCAAGCCAGAGACTGTCGATCACCTTACTACAGTGATACAACTAAAGATCCAAAGGACCAATGGTCGTATATGTACGCAGATGATGCATACATAGATGCCGTTGCGTATTGGAATGCTAACCAGAACACCGGACTGAGCTTTATCCAAACACTTAGTAAATTCTTCAACG
The DNA here is from genome assembly GCA_007821545.1 of Lachnellula subtilissima. Taxonomy (NCBI): domain Eukaryota; kingdom Fungi; phylum Ascomycota; class Leotiomycetes; order Helotiales; family Lachnaceae; genus Lachnellula; species Lachnellula subtilissima. The sequence continues at coordinate 2,577 of QGMJ01000808.1, forward strand.
GACCGCAAGATATCCAATGCGGTACGGTAGCGGTCAAGAACACTTGTGTGTCTGGTAGGGCATGTCAGAATGGTTATTTTGCATCAGTGTGGGGGTCATGGAGAGCTTGAGGCTAGTAAGCGATGTAAGTAACCCCCAAGATATTCTCTGGAATATGTGAAGTACGTTTGCTTACAGCCATAGATGAATGTCAATTTCTATGGTGCGCTCAATAATGCAGAGGGACATCTCACGCCGGACATGGGACAATTCAGCGCCCAGTTTGCGCCAATCGATGACAGCTCCAAAGTGCTCAAAACCATCGTCAGCTTTGTCTCACTAGGAGCCGGCCTGGCACTTGGACACATTTGGACTAATGGTAAAGCATGTCATGTCGTTACAGTCAAGCTATATTATTTGTTCTTCTATAGTGATGCTCAAGATGCCCGCCTATATGAAAGATAGCGTAGGGTTGGCTGCAATCAAGGACACATTAGGTCCCATAGTCATTGCAAGCACTGCTATTACGAAAGATAACACTGCTGCGTATGTATATGCAACCTAATATCTATCCTGTGAATATTGTACTAATACTACGCAGTAGATGGTCAATAGCCACCACGAATACTCTTGAAGTTAACATGGATGAAATGGCGACTGTCTGGCAACACACAGTTGACACAATAAATACTAGCATGTTCAACGGCTCGGCAGCTTTTATCGAACAACTACGCGGCATGATCGCAGATGGGAAGATGTGAACAGGCGAAGTTGCAATCAGCGACGTCGATGCTCAAGGTCCGATCCAAAAGACCATTTACTATATGATTCCAAAAGCCTGGGCACTCTCCAACACCCACGTCAAGCCCGTCATCATGTACGTTATTGTCCTATATTAAATTTTCTAGCTAGCTAATGTTATAAACAGAGATACCGGTGTCGCCTGTGACCAAACCCCAAACATGAAGCATACTTAGGGGAGTCCCTTAAAGGGTTTGCGGACAATAAACTATACTATATCGTCTCGGTATCCGAGCCATCTGTATCTTGCACTCCTACTATGATCCTGTCATGCGACGACAATCCCTTCACCAACGTTCCTGGAAGTAGTGCTCTCGATGGCAAGAAATGGGGCGGCGTTACAGGCGACGACTTTGTCAAGAGGTAAGTCCTTCCCTTCACTTTGTATTTTTCGAGATAAGAAAAGCACTAGTTAATTTTGCTTCGTAGTGCGGTTGCAGGGAAAGCTGGCAATGGTGGGAAGAATAGCTGGCAACTGATTGATCCAACCGTGGCGATTGACACAGAAAGCGATTTGCTACTTGGCGGCAATGACATTGATCTGGCTGGTGTCACTCAGGTCCCTATCTGCGGTGAAGATGAGATTTTCAAGAACTGGAATAAGGGCAATATCGGGGCCAACTACCCTTGCAATTAAGGACGTACTAAGAACATAACCTCTTTTACTTTGATAATTTCATCGATTGTATGGAGGGGTTAAGGCAAATATAATATTCTGGACGAATGGCTTGGTGGTGGCGTGTTTTCGGATTAGTGGTTGGGATGACGATACTAGATTTTGATGAGAGTTAGGATTTGAAAATCCTGGTGTTTATAGAGGGTATAGGGTTTTAGAATTGGCTTAATATTTAGCAGCGTATATATAAACTCTTAAGCATAAGGTACTCAAGTGAAATCTTGAAGCACCTGCGGTAGAAGCTTGAATGAAGCGTGTGAATTCTCCCGAGCCTGACATTTTAAGATGCCTTTACGAATTCACTCAAACGTATCCTAATTTTCAAAAGAATATATGAGGATTTGGGAGATCATATTGTAGTAACGTGACGAACTACAGTGGATGTTATTGGCGGCGCTAAGGATATATGTATAGTTCGGCCAATGGTCTCTATACATCTCGGGCTTTCCTCCAATTCAGTTCAGATCTAAGAGATAAATTGATAAACAAATAATAATATTCATATCAGAAAAAGTTGTTGCAGGTCAAAAAACTAAATATGCAGAAATAGCCATGCACTCGCAAGAAATTCTCCTATTAAGGGTATAAACGTTGCTAGCTAGCGAATACCTTGTGTCACTTGAGCCACAGGCCTTGGAAATATGTTTTTAGCATCTTCTCTCCTAGGCGCAAGCCAGCTTTATTATTTTTTTACAACACCCAACCTCTTTTAGCCAGCTCCTGTAATTCATCAATCCAAACTCCCTATGCCCCATCCCATCCAATCCAAATGCACCATCCCTATTCCATAAAAACGCCAGTAAATGCTCCACGCCGATCTCCCATCTCTCAATCTCTCAACCAAGCCCTCCTCTTCTCCTCTTTCTTCGCCTTCCTCTTCTCCTTGAAGGTCTTCAACTCAGTCTTACTCAACTTCTTTCCACTCCTCTCGGCCTTCAGACTCCTCCCATCGTGGCTATTCGCCGCAGCATCAACATCGAAAAAAGGCATTCATCTGCCGCTTCGACTTATTCTCATCGTTGAAATTATCCGTGCTGATTTCTGGGGCTTGGAAGCGTCCGGTAAATCTGTTGAAGGCTGCCGTAGCTGCGTAGGGATCGGCGGAATTTGGGTCTTGAGGGGCAGAGGGTGGAGGGGCGGATGGCTGAGCGTACCAGGCGCTGGGATCGTAGTCGCCGTGTATGGCCGGGTTGTAGCCTGTTATTACTGCCTCTGCTGGAGGGGGAGGGCTTTGCGAGGTTTCTGGAGCTGGGGCGGGAGACAGGCCTGGTGGTGGTGGCAGGGTTGTATTTGTTGTGATGTCGGGTACTCGTGGATTCGTCCATTGTGTTGCGTGCGTGAAGCGGTTGTAGAAATAGAAGGCTTTAGCAGTTTCTTCCCAGATGGGCGCCCAGCCGTCGTCTGAGGGGGGGGCTTCCGAAGGTAGAGGGGGGGCTTCGTCGGGGAGTGGTGGCGCGTTGCTATTGTTCTGCTTGTCTGGTTCATCTTGGCTGCCTTCTTCGTATTCGCCATCCTCGAGCTCCGTGGGCGGAACTCCTTTTGACTCTATCGCTGTGGTAGACTGTTCGGGCGCGTCTGTATCCAGCCTCGGCGATTTGTCTCTCGGTTTTCCGGAGGCTGGTGATGGCGCCGCATTCTCGGTCATGGTGCTCAATTAGGATCGTGGCGCGACCAATGGTTCAGTGTGACAAAGGAAATAGGTTTGAATGCGAAATCGTGCTTTTTGCGCGTCAAGTTCAATTCAAGATACTGGGGTTGAAGTTGGAGTTGGAGTTGTGTTGCAAAGCTAAATGACGAGTTAGTAGAAATATTGAGGGCGGTGTACAGCGGCAGAATTAGCTTGCGCCAGAACCCATGCTACGCCATATTCATATTCACCCGGTATTGTTAAAGTTCTAGAAGATCATTGAATACACATTAGGGAGAAGTAAATAAAATTGACATCTATCCGGACGAATTAAGAGTGGTATTATTTGATTTATATCATACACTGTCACAAGCTTTAAGCTTCTGCGTCACTTCAGTCAAAACCGCGTCCGCTCTCTCTAGTTCCGGATCAACAGGTACTATATCATCAGGGACTTTCAGAACATCCCCCACAACCCCTTCGACACCCCTAACAGCCTTCCTTCCCTCCTCCCTCACTTCTCCTTCCCAGAACGTCCTCGCCGTCTCCCATTTCCCCTGCATCCGGCGCAAACTCCACACAATACCCACTGCTGCAACAGCACCTGCTTCGTACAATCCCGTCGAGAGTGTAGAGATATATGTAAGAGCTGCAAATGCAGAGAAAGACGAGGATGTAATAAGAGTTTGCAAGACGAGCCTTTGCGCCAGTGCTTGCAGAGCAGGAACAGTATCAGTGGCAAGGTAGGATCTTGTGAGTGGGATGTTCAATGGCCATGGCTGGTTCTTCATCTTGCCCTCCTGTGTATCCTCCTGTACAACTAAATCAGTAACATCTGGCCTCGATGGCTCAACACCCAATTTATGCTCTTTCTTCTCGAGCTGAATAGGCTTGTATGCCCAATTCTCGGGATTGGCTCTCGATGCGGAGAATATTCCAGCTTCTTCGATGCGTCCGGCGAGAAAGATGAGTTCTTTTTCAGCTTCAGTAAGGAAACGTTGATTCAGAATGTCAGATGCAATCATGGATACATCATCCACGCGCCAAAACAGCTTCCACCACCCCAGTTTCCGCCAACGGCGGCCATGGAATGCAATATCCAGCTGATCGCGGAGCTCAGTATGTGCCCCTTCCGCCCATTCCGCAAGACCTTTCCGCAGATGGTGGATAATTACTGAGGATATCTTCCTAGAAAGGTGTGCATCCCGCTGACGTCTTGATTCGAGATGTATAGAATGCTCTGTATTGTGAAGCAGTGATTCAATCAGGTGATAAATAGGACGTCTAAGTACTCCATCAGGAGCCTCCTTGCCTATCTTCAGCCATTCAACAAGTGCGGGAACACCGCTTGCAAACCAGTTGCGCTCGTAATCGAGAGCGTTGTTTACACTCTTTCTGAATGAACCAAGCGCAGAAGAAGCTTGACTGATATCAATGAACTGAATAGGCAGTCTCTCTTTCTCAGCCGGATTTCCACCCTGGAAATCAACAGCTGGCTGGACAATATTCCAGCTATGAAATGGCTCCTCCTGCAAGGTGCTTAGGGAAGACATCGACAAGAATTCGCTGGCACCCCGTACGCCCTGCCCAACAAGTAACGACCTATGCACAGGCGTAGTAATGGGCGTATACCTTCCCGTATTCGACGTCGGGATCTCCATCGTCGGCACCAATACAGAGTCCAAGAACCGATCTAATTGCTGTCCCATTACCATGCCCTCCACACCCAGCTCCAGCACCAAAATTTCCAGCTTATACCCTCCGATCGTCGGCGATGAAACATGTATTTCCTGCACCATCTGAGAACTATATCCTCCCTCCTCCCCACCATTACCTCCCACACGAATAAGGATTGGTTTACTCCTCGGCCGATGATCCAGTAAGACCCTCTCCCATTCCTCCTCCGTCTTCAATGGATCCGCGAGAAGTAGTCTGAGCAGCTCTTTCGCTTTCCGAAGTGATGCCCCACCATCTGCTATTCCTAGTATTGCGACTCGTATCATTTCTTCACCCGGTGTTTGCTCAAGACCGCGGAGAGCGAGCTGGAGTTTGGAGATGTTGATGTAGTTCGCAGCATCTTTTTGGAGCTCGAGGAGGGCATCACGGAGCTCCAATCTTGGGGATTTTGGTAGGACTCTGGGCGGGTCATTTGTTGTTGACGCGCTGGCGGTTCCGGATTGTTGTCGGGAGCTTGATAGTAGGGATGTGGGTTGAAAACGTCGCCGTTTAGTCGCAGAGCGTGTAGTCCGCGACAGGGAACAGATTGGACATATTTGTGAGCTTCTGGGTGCGATTGCCAGTCGGGAGGTTCTAGAGAGGCAGGTTCCGACCCGGGGTATTCGTGGAGGCATGGTGATGCTCGAGGGGAAAAGGACTTTGGGATGGGCGAGGTTGAGCTTTCTTGAGCTCGGACCCACATTTAATGCCGCCAAAGCCTTGGAGATATTATTGAGCTAAACCAACAGCTATGATGGATGCTATACACATATCAGGATCTATAATAGTATTATCAAAGCATGAATGTTCCTGTTTATCGTATTTGAATCTTCAAGTTTGATTGATACCTAAGCCCCCAAATGCCCGATCTAATTCATCCCCCTCACCCCTAGGAATAGCAACTGGCGTCCCTTGCAACCCAGATGCCTCAGCTCTTGATACATCTGCGTCCATAAGATTTTCATGTGCAAAATCCTGACTTCCAGTCCCAGTGTTCTTCCTCTCCGGCTCTAATATTCTCGCCTCACTGTCCAGCCAGCCCGGCGCAACCCTCCTCTTCTCTGCAAGATCCCTAGCAGCTATAGAATCCTCCCATGCTTTAAGCTCTTTATCAGCATCATCTTGCACTTTCTGTATATATGCTTGTAGAGCTTTGCAAGACTTGATTATCTCATCTGGGTGCGCTGCATGGCCTGATGAGGATACGACGTATGGGGTTTTGTCTTCGCCTCCGGCTGATGCTGTAATTCCTGTAGATGATGGCGGGAGGGTCGAGGGGAGGGTTTTGTAAGTGTATGGGAGAGTCGTTGAGGCTGGGAGGGAGACGAAGGGTGATACAGTCAATGGCACTTGGGCCAGGAGTGGATGCGGCTCTGAATGGGAGGGGAGCGTTTAGCTTGGTTCGAGATGTGCATGGAAAGCACTTACTGTTTTCATGCATCGTCGCGATGGGGTGATTCCAGATGCAGTCCCAAAGTCAAAAGCCGTGTATTGATAGATGCAATGTGTCTGAGCTCAAGGTAAGGCTCTACTCGCTGCCCAAGTTTTGATTTGATTTATGCAGCCTTCTGGGTGTGGAAGAAGGGGAAGGTCAGGCAACCTTCAGGAGCGAAACCCCTCTCCTTTCCGTTCTTTATTGTGTTGATCGGTACCAAGACAGTCAGCTCTGCACTTTTGAACGTGATGAATTTGCTTTGTAACGAGGTTGATATCAGGCACTCCAAGTTGCGTTGCATCAGCTCATTTCACTTCATTTCACACATAGCAATACATGGAAACACATGGCAATTGGTGTTAACCTGATTCTTTCTCGTCTGAAGTTTCTCGCTCCTTCAAAAGCTTAGGTTGACCCCTACTGTACGTACCTACGCACAGTAACTAGAAGCGCACTAGTCGGCTAAGTCACCACCTTCACGAGCCTCTCCTCTCGCCGCCTTCAATTCCACCTGCAATCTTCCCCAAACTTTACCTACCTAGTCAGCTGCAACATTCAGCCCTACCACGAACAAAACTCCACGACCATCAGTACACCTCGCAAGGATTGACTTGCTTTTGGAATAGTGACGACAATTTTATTCTCCCCGGTTTCTAGCGCTTACCAAGCCCACCCCCGTTGCGCTCGTGCCCAACGACGCCCCTTCCAAATCCTCACCTAGGACCTTGTAACCTTTGAATTCCCGCAAACGCGATACCGCCACACCTCTATTTTCGCCGCGCCGTCAGAATCACAAGCCATCAAGAGCCTCATCAGCTCAATCACCGTCACCATGGACGGCGAGGAGTCCACCAACCCCCTGGTGCCTGCGAAGCCCGAGAACCGGGCCCAGGTCGACAATGCTCTGAGAGCGATTCACCAAAAGAAGCCAGTCCCTGAGATTGATTTCACACTCCATACCATGGAAGATAACACGCAAGTCAGCACAATGGAGCGCGTTTGCAAAGGTAAATAAATCCTTCTCCAGCATGGCAGTTATTTCGTCATGAATAATGCAAAAGCTAATGCGGATTTGCAGATGTACAGGCACCCGCAATGCACCCACCAACCGACGAGCAATTCTTCTCTCCCCAAGACCCCTCGAAGCCAAATTTGCTTTTTTGAAGCAACACTTTTACCGAGAAGGCCGCCTTACAGAGGAGCAGGCATTGTACATCATTGAAGAGGGTACTAAGATCTTGAAGCAAGAACCCAATCTCCTAGAAATGGATGCTCCGATCACAGTATGTGGCGATGTCCACGGTCAATACTACGACTTGATGAAATTATTTGAGGTTGGTGGCGATCCTGCTGAGACTCGATACCTTTTCCTAGGAGACTACGTCGATAGAGGGTATTTCAGTATCGAGTGTGTGCTCTATCTATGGTCGTTGAAGATCTGGTATCCCAACACCTTATGGTTACTTAGAGGAAACCACGAGTGCAGACATTTGACCGATTACTTCACGTTCAAGCTGGAGTGCAAACACAAGTATTCCGAGAAGATTTACGAGGCATGTATGGATTCTTTCTGCGCTCTACCGCTGGCTGCTGTGATGAACAAGCAGTTCTTGTGTATTCATGGTGGCCTAAGCCCGGAATTGCACACTTTGGATGACTTGAAGAACGTGAGTATACCCGAACTTGTGGCACAGTTCGCCTGTTGACGTAAAACAGATTGATCGCTTCCGCGAACCCCCAACCCACGGCCTAATGTGCGATATTCTCTGGGCAGATCCACTGGAAGAATTTGGTCAAGAGAAAACATCAGAGTATTTTGTTCACAATCACGTGCGAGGTTGCTCCTACTTCTTTTCCTACCCCGCAGCGTGTAATTTCCTAGAGAAGAATAATCTCTTATCGGTAATCCGTGCGCACGAGGCTCAAGATGCTGGATACCGAATGTATCGCAAGACCCGGACAACTGGTTTCCCCAGTGTAATGACTATCTTCTCCGCGCCCAACTACCTTGACGTCTACAACAACAAAGCCGCTGTCCTTAAGTATGAGAACAATGTCATGAACATCAGACAATTCAACTGCACCCCACATCCATACTGGCTTCCCAACTTCATGGATGTCTTTACTTGGTCTCTACCTTTCGTGGGCGAGAAGATCACCGACATGCTAATTGCAATCTTGAGCGTGTCCTCTGAAGACGAACTCAAAGAAGACGCTACTCCATCAACAGTCTCGCCCGGCCCCGTCTCGCCATCAACCGCAATCGCCGCCCTAGACCCGGAATCTACCGAATTCAAGCGAAGAGCCATCAAGAATAAGATCCTTGCCATCGGCCGCTTATCACGAGTCTTCCAAGTCTTGCGCGAAGAGTCGGAGCGAGTCACAGAACTCAAGACAGCATCAGGAGGCAGACTCCCTGCTGGGACACTTATGCTCGGCGCAGAAGGCATAAAGAATGCCATTAACAACTTCGAGGACGCACGTAAAGTTGACTTGCAGAACGAGAGGCTCCCACCTAGTCATGAGGAGGTCACGCGACAGAGCGAGGAAGGCAGAGCGAATGCGCTAGAGAGGGCAAAAGAGAGCGCGGATAATGATACGGGTTTACAGATGATTTCTAGACGGTTGAGCACGTAAGAATTCCCATTCCTTTCCATTCGAAAGTTCTTTCCTAACATATCCTGTGTTGGAATAGGGATCGTAAGAGGTAGCGCATATACAAAAGTGCAAGGCTTGGGTTATTCCGATCAATGAAATGCAGATTATAACTGGGTTATGATTGTGATAGAAATTGATGAACGGGTGCGGAGACGAAACATGGTGTTTCGACTGACAGTTTCTTACGGTGTCGCAGGCATCAATGAAAGAATGAATGAAAGAAAGAAAGAAAGACAAGCGAAGTTATGCAAAGGAATAATGCCAATAATGTCCAAGTCTGTATTATTCTGAAACTGGTGAAGTGTGTCCTATCTTATGTGATATCAAACTGATCTTATACCCTGATTAGATTGAGTAAAGCCAAGTGGCTGCCTAGCACTGTACGAGATCATCTTATCTTGTTCTTTTATTGTAAATTTGTTGCAATTCTATGTATTTCTGCCTGCTTGCTATCTATCTGTCTATCTATCTATCAATCAATCAATCAAATCTCTAGTACGAAGTTTTCATTCAGGGGCGTTTCATTATTATGCATGCACACTTCCACTACCACCCCTTCACCTTCACGTCCATGCATATCATTCCCCTTCTATACAAAGCAGACACTCACTTACTACTTTGCATGAGTGAAGGAAGACAAAGACACTACACTACACTACACCATCCCATCCTATGCAAACTACTTGCACGCTTGCATAAATAAAGCGTGTGTGCTGTCAATCTCTCTAGTTTAGGTGAGGGTTTGAATACAATGCAATGCGCTGGATACATTGCATTGCATTTGCTTGCTTGCTTGTTTATATAATGTAATGTAAGGTAGTAGAGTACTGTAGTTGTGTGGAAGGTATTTCTGCAAAGGTAAGCCATTGTTGTTGTTTGTTTGCTTTTTTGGGGGGGGCGTCTTTTCTTTCTGCTCCTGGCTTAGATCTTGTTATGGAGTATGTACTGTAGCAAGGTATGTATTTCTTGTACTTGGTTTTTTGTTGTCTTTTGCTTTGTTGTTACTTATATGGATGGATGGATAAAGTGGATGGAAATTCCCCTTTACACGGATGAAGAGGGGGGAGAGGGGTGATCTGCAAGACTCAAGACTCAAGACTCCCTTTCCGTTGTTTGTACATTGCATTGAATTGCTTTGAGAAGGGCCTGTTATATTGTTGTTTGCTTTGCTGTGGAAAGCAAGATAGGTAAGGACTTTGTGTTTGTATATTTCGAGAGGGGAAGGGAAGGGCGGGGAAGGAAATGGGTTTGTGATGTTCTTGTTATATGCCGTGCTGGGTATATATTATACGGAGGAGAAGAGTAGTAGGATTTTTGATTTGTATTGTGAGTGAGGAGTGAATCCACGTCTCGATGGTTGGTTGAATATATGGAAAAGCTAGCCGTTGCGTGCGTGCGTGCGTGCGAGCGAGCGTTTGTGGTGAGTTAATTGCTCGCTGCTTGGCTTTCATTCAATCTGGATTTGGCGTCGATGTGGAGGTTTACGCGCGAGTGAGCGCTTGCTAAAGATAGATAGGCTATTTTCGTGGTTTCTGGTACCCTGGTGCTCTAGGTGTGCGCTTGGTTGATAGTTGGTTCGCGAGATCTGTACGAGTTGAGGGTGATTAGTTCTTTGGTCTGTTGTGCTGGGACTGCTTGCTTGCGCACAGTTAGCTCTGCTTGCTTGCTATAAAGAAAGGGAGCAGCGTATACAAGGCGGCGAGTGGAGGGGAGTGGATGTGAGCTTATCTGTTCTGCGGTATGGGGATTGTACGACTACTCATAGAAAGCCGCAGGGCATATCGATATTCTTCTGGCCAGGTATCTGTCGCTTCGGGTGGGTGGGTTACCGTTTACGTCGCCATGGATGGGAGGAGTTGGCTTTCGAAAAGTCGCTTCTGGATATGGTGCCGATTGTGGGGTGGCACAAGTATTACACACACGGAAGGGTGCCGGAGATAGGCGTAAGTCTTTCTGTCTGTTCTCGTTGGACTGCCCCGGAGAGGAGACAGTGCAGGCTAGCTTCTGGAAACATGTGCAAAGTAAGTATAAACTCCAAACTATATTATGAAATCTTTCCCAACTACCATGTGTACCAGGTCGTGTAACTCTGTCCACCATCATCATCATCATTGCCGTGTCAGAGGTCCCAAATCCTTCCATCGTTCATCTGCTAAGAATTATAACAAGTCGTTACTATGTCCAAGGAAATTCCGTCCAAGAGTATACCGAAAGAGATATTGGAAAAATCAAACAAGAATGAAGGTAAAGACTAGTCCATCGAATGCAAAATATGTGCCCTCCCAGCTAATACCAGGTATGTTTGGCGTTGTATATCCCTTTTGCCGCGATTCGGTTCATCCGTGTTTTAGGAGATACGTCGTGGCGATATGATTGATCATGGACCTCCTGGTTTGTTGTATTGTCTCGTATATCGCATCGCAGTCTCTCCTCGCCGCCCGAGATTTCTCCCTCGCAAGTACCAATAGTCGCCGGCACCTCATTTCCATCTTCGCCCTACACAACTCCTCTCACCAACCGCATTGTCTCGACCGCCGAGACATCCTCCAGCCCCTTCCCTCCCCCCGCCCATCTCCACCTTAATTCTCGATTTAGTCTGTTCCAACCCCATCGTTCCTCTCTCCCTCTTTCTTCCCCAATATCCTCTTCCTTCTCATCCCTCCCTTCCCGCTCTTTCAACTCCTTCTCCTTCCTCTCCCTCACGCTTCCACGCTCCCACACCAGATCCTTCAACCAACGGTTCTCCTCCTCAAGCTCGCCGACCCGGTTCTCCAAGCGCTGCACCTGCTCGCGCTTCTCGGTGCTAGACCTTTCAAGACTCTGCTCGCGGCGCTTCTTCTTGGCGCGGAAACGCGCGCTAGCTGCCGTGTTGCGTAGACGCTTCTGCTCGGAGTCTGGATCGGTGGTTGAGGTTGAGGAGGTGGGTGAGAGGATTTGGTGGGGGTAGGATTGGCCGTGTTGTGGCTGGATGTTTTTGGGGGGTTGTTGTGGTGAGTGTTGATGTA
>QGMJ01000809.1:0-14422 GCA_007821545.1 Lachnellula subtilissima
ATTTGGAATACTTGCTTGCAAGGGAGGAGTTTAGAATTAATTGGTTGGTCGATTGGTGGATTTATTATGCTTGCTATAAAATAAAGGGAAGGGGAAGGATGACTTGGGTTGGGTTGGATTGGGTTGGGTATACCACAGGAGTCTGGTCTGGTTCGGTAGATCAAATTAACACTTTTATTTCCTCAAAGTACCTTTTAGGATTCTGTAGCCTGGTGATGCACTGATACTCGCTCTCTTTTTACAGCTGAGATGGCGAAGGGGATTTGGTAGTGGAGAATAGGAGAAACGGATTAGAATGGAATGGAATGGGAAGTCGAAGATGAAGGAGTTATTTCTGTGTTAGTTGTGAGATATGGTGCAAGATGTATGGGGTTAAAGGCTAAGTAAGTAAGGTAGAGTTGAGCTGCTTGGGGTTGGCGTTGGAGATAGGAGGGAGATTGGGTTGGGTTGGGTAGGAGTAGAAGAGCAGATCTTAGGGACGGACGTGTTTGGAGAATATGGTATTAACGGCTCACCGATATGGAAAGTCTCATTTGTTTTATCGAGGTTAGATCCTGTTGCCCTTATAGGTCCACAACGAATGTTTTGAACTTGATAATATTATAAGCGGTATGCTTAATCCCACTCTCAGCCCATCCCATTGCAAAAAGTCATACCAAGCCATTGTACGCTACGAACTTACAACCACAGCAAACTTCTCACAGATAATTTGTCCCTTCCAATGATCACTGTCTAGTCAAGGCAAGTTGTTCTCCATTTCCACCCTGTCCTTGCTCTTTTGTCTTTTCTTTTCTTTTCTCTTCCTATGCTTGTCCATATCAGTCTTCCTGCCCATGAACGAGTAGTTCCACGTTGGCTCGCCGTGGCGGAAAGGGCATCCGGCGGACCATTTCTTCAACTTGTCACGCTTCCAGTAGTCTTCATCGAGGCTGCCGGTCTTCGTCTGTTGCATGCAGTTAAGATAGAGACCATCTAAGTCATTGAAGATATCCTATCGAGCTTCTCAGATACGTTCTGCGTTGGCGTGGTCGTAGCACCTGATGCAAGCACGGGATGGAATGTCGACGATGAATCTGATAATGGCGGCCATCGTCAGAATATCCATTGTAGGCTTCTTGTTGAACTCCCACACCTCCTAGAATCCAATAGTCCCAAGAGTCTTAGTGAAGGCATGTTCGGTATCTTTCTTGCAGCGGCACTGTTGCTTTTGGATGAGTGTAACGGGAGCCATGAGCTTCTTTGTGAGTTCCAATTTCAGGCTTCCTTTAGCACCGTTCAGAGCCCCTGTATCATTGTTGGTCAGCCTGTCCGTCCAATACAAAGAGAACATTGAAGCATACCTGCCCTCCAGGCTCAAAGTAAGAAGCATCTCTAGAGCCCCTTTTGCAGTAACTCTTTGATACAGACCCCGAGGGGCTGGCTGGATATGGAATTCTAGCACAAAAGGGGATCTCTCTTTCGTATACAGTGGACTTTTTGACAATATTCCTACTTTAAATATGATGACAGGCAGCATCACAATATGGCACCACATCTTGCGAACATAATAAATAAGAAGGTGCCGAATAATTAATCATCCAGTGGGACTACAGTAGGGTGCAACAAGTCTTTGGTTTGACTCGTCAGATAAGAACCCTGCTAAGGCGTGCATCAGCGTCACCTTACCCCGCAATCTTGCTATATCTACTCGTTGTTGTTTCTAGGCTGTGTGTTCAGGGTGTAAATGCTTGAATTGACTGCTGTTCTACAGTAGGAAGTACGCTGTACTTGGCACGGTTTTATTTAAGGACAGGGCAGATAAATTAAGCAAAAATACCACCTAAACTTACCAACTTCTAAAGCTTATAAATTAATAGATATTAGAAAAGTTATTTAGATTTAGATTATCTATCTCTTAAATTAGTATTTAAAAGGTATTATTTAATCCTATATAAAAAAGAGTTTATACCTATAGTTTTAATGAGCTAAAAAAAAAATATATATATATATTAGCATTTTCTTACTCTAGAACACCCTGCCTAGAGCTTAATTAAAACCTTGCTAAGTATATATAGAGCCTAAAGGCCCTAGCATGCCTGCTATGCATTCCATGGGATATTGCATCCCCTAAGCTATGCATTCCATAGGATATTGCATTCCAACACTTGTCACCTTACCCCGCAATCTTGCTATATCTACTCATCACTTCACCACTGTTATCCACTTCGTCTTTGTTTTCTTTACCTCTCAGTAATTGTTCATCGCATCCTACCACCATCCACCGCTATGACTTCTCCAATTCAACACCAAAAATCTGTTGAGCACTGTCCCTGTCCCTACTGCGTTCGATTGGATAGCTACATACTGCTGCTCGAAGCCCAGCTACCGCCCATCGACTGTCCCGAATGCAAACAAAGCTTCTCATTGAAGGTATCTCTTGAAGCCCACCAGCTTGAGGAACTGCATGCCTCCTGCTATAAATGTGGCGTTGTCTTTCCTACAACAGAGCTATACGCATCACACATGCAATCGCACGCCCCCGCCTCAGTGCAACCGCTATCACCCGCGACACAATTCCGGTGCTGCGACTGCAAGCGCGATTTCGATAATGAAGACGCACTCACGGATCATCTCCGTTGTAGCAGCTTCCACAGACCGGGAAAAGAAGGCAAGAAAGAGAAGAAAAAGAAAAAGAAGGAACAAAATCAACAAGAGCAGGGTAGTCCGCAAACGAGGTGTAAGAAGTGCAAGAAAACTTTCAAGAATTCGGATTCGCTGAATTCACATCTATCGTCAGTGCGACATCATCCACTGAGCGACATTAAGTGTCTAGCAGACACGAAATGTAAGAAGCGGTTTAATTGTCCATCGGGGCAGTTGCAACATCTAGAGAGCGGGAAATGTTTGTCAGGGATGACGAAGACGAAGCTGAATGGAGCTATTGTAGCGAAGGATATAGGACGGATCGTTACATCGGGAGGAGTCATGGCGCAGACGCTGCTAGAAGACAACCTGTCCGCGTCTGCAACTTCGACATCGCAGACTCGGAGTCCGATACTCACCCCAACATCGACCGAATTTCTCGGCTCTTATCCGCCCTCCCTGCCCTCCCCGGTCCTCACACCTGAATCTACTTTTTCAACCAGCACGAACTTTCACTCTATACTTACCCATCGGCTTTGCACTCAAAGTGGCTTTCACACATGCCACCTCTGCCCTCCGTCCCGTACTCGTGAATTCAAGGGCAGCGCACTTCAGCAACATCTGTCGTCAAGTGTCCATGCTCAGGTATCTATTTCCTTGCCAGTACTCGGCGATATATCGTTCCATTGCCCGCGTACCTTAATGGGTGAGGGGGGTCAGAAGAGGCCTTTAAAGCAATTCTCGACGGTGAGTGGGCTAGCACAGCATCTTGAGAGCGGTGCTTGTGATGGAGGGACAGGAACTTTGCGGCGTGTGATAAAGTACGTACAGGAGGAGATGAAGGGAGCAGGAATTAGCGAGCTAAAGCTACTAAGCTAGAGATTAGTTAGATCCCTAAAGCTTGAGGTTTTGCTTTTACTTATAGGCACAGGAATATTTCCCTATAACCGGTGCTTGCACTTGACAGTAAGTTTAGGACGACTCTGCCTTGCGCTCATAGGTTTAGTGAGAGCTCATTCTTTGACGCATGGGACAATAGTAGCCCTGGGAAGATGTTTGACAGTGACTCTTGATTGAAATTATTATCTACGATTACATGACACTCCACTCTAGATCCTGGCAGGAGAATATCAAAAGGACAAGATGACAAATACGATGCACTGCATAGTGGGCTCCCTCCAAAGAAATCCAGTCAGGGAGGCCGGAGGAGTTGGTCAAATGGCATGATGCAGAAGAACAACACTCCCTTAATATGAAGCGCCAGAAAGCTAGCACATCCACAGCAAACCTTCTTTCTATGTATCACAAATACAATGCCCACATCGTCTTATTAAAAGTGCCAACAACAGCTTCTTTTTGTTCCCGAGATCCCTGTCTCAAATACTAGTATCAGTATCCCCGGCTTTCATAACAAGGCAGTTGAAGAATACTAACTATGCTTGACACCAATCGAAGTTCGAGGACCCCATACAAAATTTAGAGTATTAGAAAGCTCACGATGTGATAAGAGAGAATGCTATAACCTTGCAACTACTCTATCGGGATCCAGATCCAGACTTTCTGATTACTGGAGGTGTGAAAAAAGGGGCTGCATTGTATGTGATAAATGATAATAAGGAATGGTTTCAGTACTGTAAACGAGTTAGGATTGAGGAATAGCTTAGAAGGATATTATAGAATTTCGTATCAAATTAATATATTTAGTTCTCCTGTTTATAGCTTTTCTATTCTTAAACCTATATGCCTAAAGTGGCCTTGGGCACTTTGTTCCTATTCTCTAACTATATTAATATACTAACTTAAGAAGTAGTCAAAGCCTTAGCTCGGGTTAGCTTTGTAAACCTGCTAGTTCCGCTTGATAAAAGATTTTAACTTTATAAAGAACTCTGTTGGTATCACAAGGTTATCACTTCTAATGCATGCTGGTTGCTGTCGACGTGTTCATTGATGTTTGTTGTTTTGTTAGCTAGCTAAGATGGTGGTTGCAACACGACGAGGCTATCGCCAGTTGCTGACTAAGCTAGCGCTAAGTCATATTATACACACAAACTCCTTAATTATATTAATATCTAGAGAGTACAGTAGCAAATATATAAGTTTAACCTTAGTATTAGTATACATCAGTGTAATTCGCTCTATATAATGCTCCTCCTTGCAAGAGAACCTATATATTCGCGTTGTTTTTTCTAATAACGTCCTATGCCTTTACTAATGCCTACTTCCTTTAAAATTGCTCTTTATGACTTCCCTGCGGGATTTTAGTTAATTGCATTATAATAATGGGTCTTGCGTGTAGTTGTAGCTTCTCTGCTATTAAGGAATTTGGGGGGAGGAGTCGTATAGCTAGCGCGACGGATATTGGGAGCTATAGTAAGGTTTTAATTAGAATTATTTGGATCGTCAGTACTTGTTCCTAACGATTTTGCAATAAATGGCCACATACTATGCTCATCGCTCATCGCTCATCACTTCGTTCAGCGCGCCCCCAACAATGATACTAGTGAAAAGAATGGATATGATTTGAAAGTGCGGCTGAATAGTGGAGGTTACAATCCACAGGCGTGGAGACGAATATGTTCCCCTGTATATTGTCTAGCTCCCGCTGGGGTGCCCCACTGCCCTCGCGCTTCCAAAGATGAGGTGGATTTTCTATGACATTTATTATTCAGGCGTCGCCATCGCCGTCATAACTTCTCCTCGGACTCTAGGGAGGAGTCCTCCGAACGCCCACACTCACAGGCCCACATGATCTGCAATGCGGACTGCAGAGATGGAGAATCGGAGATTGAGGTGAGAGGCTAAGATTTATTTCTACCTTAGTCCTACTTATACTTTCGCGGTATTACTCGTATTACTTACAGAACTACTTTGTCCGAAGCAAAACGAGTACTCCGCGTGTAGGAACTGGCTGCCCCAGAAAACCGCCCCTAGCGACCCTCTCCTACAAAAGGGGGGTTGTTTTGCCTAGTTCGCCTAGGACGAAATACCATAAATATACCTAGGTATGAAGATCCAGCCCTACCTTACCAGGTACAATGCCCCGTGTGTGTGCATTTCTACATGTCTTACTTTGCGCTAGAGCGCCTTTCCAAGGAATATACCTACCAACTAGTGTCAGCGACTCAGCATCTGCTGCTAATAACACAGTGGCTTGATATACATCCCCGCTCTTCAGCTACTGGATCATCTAATGCACCTAATCTGCATCTAGTGGTGGACGAAACATCATGATTGGTGATCTTTGGGCGATATTCTCTCGCGAATCTTTAAGTTCAGTCCAGTAGCGATGGTCCAGTCCAAGTTCAACTCTACCAGCCGAGATTCTAGAAGTATGTCTTCTCCACTCTCGGATCTAGATATGTGCTCGTACTTGTACCTCCTATACTTATACCTTGTATCTGTATCCTGTATCCTACCTTTGACCTTTTTTTCTTTTTGTCAAGGTGTATTATTCTCCTTCTGGAAACATAGCCCTTGATGTTGTGTTGTGTCTCGATCGGTACCAGTTACAGTACCCTGTACCTGTATCGTTGTGCAGAATGAATGCTATCAGTAGAGACCCCGAGGTTCGTTGACTGCACTCATCCTTCTTTCTTGATTTGAACGACGACTAAGGGCCCCCAAGTTTCTTCGAGAGGAATGGGCTCTCTATGGCGTAGGGACACTCGTCCTGCTGACGCGTTTTGCAACAAGAATAAAGACGGTTGGCTTCAAGGGGTTCCAAGGCGACGACTACATGAGCATCTTGGTTCTGGCATTATTTACGGTGGATGCAGCCACCGTTCACATCGTTTGTGCGTGTTCAACCCGAAAATATAGACCACAGCAACTGATTCGACTCAGATTACTCGGGAACAAATGTTGAAGGTTCCGTTCTGCAGCAAATAAGGCGTGAGAATAACCTATTGGTATTTTGATTATAGGTGTTGACTTTATTCCCAGCTTTAACGGCTACGGAAATCGATATGTTTACACACGGCTCAAAAGAGCAGCTGGTGGCATGGTATAGCTACACGGCTCTGATCTGGGCCATGAAGGGGACAATGCTTTTCTTCTTCAATCGTCTCACGTAGGTATCTTCGACGTATCGTTTGGCAACTCGATTCTCATGGCCTGGTATAGTTTTGGGCTAGATCAACATCGTTATATAAAGTGGTTAGCCATTGGATGTGGACTGTCATACGTTGCAGTGTTCCTGACTGTAGGTTGCTTCGTGCCATTCCGAACCGAAGGCGTACCGACTTCTTCAGATTACACTTGGATGTTTTCCCACGCGGAAGAATTGGCAGTACGTGATGATCCTTCTGAATCTTGGTGACGAATGCTAATTATCATAGGGTCGTTCCTGATCCAGGCAGTAAGTCTCGCAAATCCGCTACATGACTATTTTCTCACCACCGATCACAGAAGTATGCACATTGAAGCTACAGAATTTCTTAGTAACAGTCGTCTTGAATGTAATGTAAGTCTTTGCCACCCTCAACGTTAAGCAGCTGCTAACAATATCTCAGCACTGACGCGGCAGTAAGTGCCAGCCCTAATTTCAACCTCATATCCTCCTCGGACTTAACAATTGGGAACTAGATATTGGCCATCCCTGTGCCTCTTTTATGGCGACTCAAGGTGCCGCTCAGAAGGTAAAGCATGAAGTATTTCCCTCTCATAGAGTAAACCTGACATGCGCGTGAACAGGAAACTAGTCGTCGCCCTTCTACTATGCTCAGGGCTCTTCGTGATCTGCGCAGCAATCGTCCGAGTCGCGTTGACCCTCGGCGCCCACCCTTCAGCGAAGAACATCAATCGCTGGTAAGTCAAATCAACCCCCTTTCATAAAAGACTCGATACCGCTTAATTCATTCCTCACGTCCAGGGGTGTCCGCGAAACCATCGTCGGCATAGTCGCCATCAACCTCCCGATCCTCAGACCGCTCTTCAACAAGACCTTCTGGTCAAAAGGCACCTTCAAATCCAGCTCCCCGTCCCATGGCACATCGTGCAACCCCGATATTCACGGTAACTACGAAATGTCCGCCTCGTTCGCCCCCAAGGCCCGCGGCGGTACTAGCACCTGTAACGAGGGAGCAAGTTCGGTACCGGGGAAGAACAGGAGCCATAGCAAAGAGAGCTTGGGAAGCTTGGCTGGCAGCGAGGAGTTTATTATTGAGCCCAGGAAGCGAGTAACGGTCGAGACTACGTTCCAGATTACGAGTGAAGACCTTGAGAAGGTTGATAGTGAGCAGGGGTGGGGGATTGGTGGGGTGGGAGTAGGCGCAAGTAAAGCCAGTGTTGAAGCGCAAGCTGTTGATGATCAAATAATGCAGTCGGGTAAATGTTGAGTCTCTGTTGCTGGACGAACGACGACTGTGTATATTTATGGGCAATTAATTGGGCACTGTAATCTAATTCGGGATACGTTGTGACTTGTGAGGGAACCAGCGAGTCTGCATGGACAACGGCACATTCGGGCGTATTGTAATGGATGAATATCTGATGGGAACGAATAATAATGGCATTGAACCTGACTTCTTCTATGTGGATTTGGATTCTGCTATTCGTTAGCACATGATACTAAAAGCTCGCTTCTTCAATGGACGATTGAGGAGTTATCAAGAGATCAAACCACTATAGGTGACAAAGTCTACTAGTCTAGCCTTCGAAGTCAACGAAGCAGTCAGTAATAGGCTAGATGGTCTCCATACTAAACTCGTATGCATATAATATTTTCTCCAGCGTCTCTTTAACCGCCTTACTCCGATCCACCATCCATTTTGTAGTTTCTTAACCCACGTATGACTGACTGTTTTTGCATACAAGTGCTTCTTCTACAAGGTTCAACCTTCCCCAGGATATCTATCCCACACAGTTATCCCACAAGCTCTAGATTAGACGAGTGCGGAGCCGTCAAACCCTCTCCCCACCTCGTTCTCGTTGTGTATAGCGCTCTAAAATATTTGCAACATGCACCCGTCACGACAAAGCATATAATCCCTCCACGAGCCATCGTCCACATCTCTCTCCGTAACGATCCAATCGTCTTCCAGCAGAAATTCATCCACAAGACACAACTCCGTCCAATACCACAGCCACTGCCAATCGAATGACTCATCCCTGAGAGGCGTAAATACGAGGTTGTATTTTTGGATCCTCATGAAAGCCTGCACGATCCGCCGAAATGGGAAGCAGTCGAGTATGTACTCGGTCAGTATTGCCACAGCTGGCTTTGTACAGAATTTCAGCCGGTTGATGTATGCTTCTGCGTCATCGTCGAAAAGTTCGGCGTATAGGGAAGGGAACGTGTGGATTATGGCGGAGATTTTGTCGTCGGCTAGATCCCACCATCTTAGTAACCGAAATGGCGGGAAGTACAGATTCCTGCTTTGTCTGCCAGTTACAGGATTGTCAATTTTGGTTCGCTTCCACTTGTCTGTTAGTTCCTTGTGGGACTCGTTTTCATCGCTCGCGTTGCCGTCTATGCTTCCTGAGCTCGAATGGCTCGACGACGCCGAGCATTGGGATTGACCGTCTGAACTGTGGGAACAATCTGATATATAACCTTCGTCGGGGTCACCGGAGGAAGCACTCCAATTAAGGAGGCGTGCTATGTTGGCTTCGTTAAGCTGATTGTCGACAAGATACCTCCTGGGGAGAATCGAGAGTCAGCTTTAAGGAGAGCTTCGGGGGATACGACTCAAGAGCTCATGTTAGACAAACTCAAAAGGGAAAGTGTAAGGATATGTCTAAGGACAAGGGAAACATGGCAAAATAGGATTGTCTTACCAGTAGTATACACGTCTAATTTCAACCGGGCTTCCATACTTTCTGTTCCGTTGCTCGATTTTGATTTCAATCTCTTCCTCGATGAGATATTTCATCAAAACCAGTGCCCGGACAGGCACAAGAAACTTGTCAATGTCTGTTCTCGTAAAGGCCGTCCCGAAGCTCGCGTTGACCATAGGTGTAATGATTGAGACATCTGTTGTGAATCTGAGATACATGATATAGAGACATGCGTCTAGGTCATTCATTGTTTCCACGGCCTCCCATTCGACATATCCCCAGCGTCCGCGAGCTTCCTGCCCCAAACGGGTCAGTATGATGAGTTTCAAGGAAAGAAATCTCTCAAGTAGAGGCAGCCTTTAGCGGTAACGAAAAGTGCTGACCTTGAACTTGGAAAATGTCTCTTCTTGCCTCTCATCACCGAACAAGAAATCCACCATTCTATTTCTAAAAGCAAAAACCATGTTGAAGATTCTCGAACTCGCCGGCAAGTAAAGTATAACAGCTGGACTTTGGGCCTCGGTAAATATTGTTGAAGGGGGAGGTATAACATAGAGTGATGATATATGATTGAAAATGATAAGGCAAAGAGGAAAGACAAATTAAGAGTCGGGGTGTTCAGACTTTTGAATGTGAAGTGAATCGAACAGCGTAAAGAAAAGAAGAAACTGGCTGCAATAAATGTGCGGATAAACTCAGGGTTGGAACCCATCGGTTTAAACAAAATGGCGCCAGCACGGGAACCAATTTCTAGCTCACCATCCATAATATTCCCCGAGCACATTCAAACTAAGGGTACAGATTATAGGTCGTATTATAAAGACTACTATCTTCCAGTAAAGACCTTTAAGATGTGCTACTGGACTAGGGGGAGAAGTGCAATGATAAGTCCTGCCGGTACGAAGCAAGCGAGGCCCTATGATATGAGCCTCGAACAAACACCACAGATTTGATAAAAAAGACACATACCAAGGTAAATTTAAAACCAAATTTAAAACAGTGAACACGCATGGTCCTAATATTTGAGAGCTGTGCGGGTTTTAAACGGGTTTCGACACCCAATTCAGGGCCCATCGCTTGGTGGAATCAGGCCGGTCCTCCCTTGGTTGAGATAAGATGTCCAAATTGCAAGGAGCCAAGATTAGAAAACGTGAAGCGTCATTCTGAGGGAGCGCTTCACCCGTAACTTACCACCAAAAGTAATGTTCCAAGCACAGATATGTAAAATGATACTTATTCGCTGACCAGGTTTAGCTACTCACCGACTGGAAGCATGTCCTGCGCTCCCCTTCTTTCTTTCTCTTTCCCAACAAGTGACCGCAAAGAACATGGCCAAATGTCAGGTCCCACTTCATCGGACATTCGATTTTCTTCGATGATAGACTCGATCTCTTTTGCCACAGCACGATTACTGCTAAGAGTTGTGAAGCCACTCGCCCATCCATAAAGGAATACTGACTGATTCATGTCAGACAGAGCTTCAGATACCTTCTCAACACTAGGGGGAAGAGTCGACTTGATGGCTGCGAAATCGACATCAACCACTTCGACTGGTAAACGCCAATCTGCAGGTATTTTGTATTCTGTAAGCGTTTCAAACTCTTCCAGGATTTGCTCATTAGTCATTTCAGAAGTACCATCCAGACCGAAGAGCAATTCTGTCCTCCGTTTCTCTGCTGGGGTGCCAATAATTCTCGCAATTTCTTGCATTCTAGTTGCTGCTTCTTTGGTGCAAACTAGCTTCCTGGACTTGCAAACTGGCCATAATTTGTTCGGAAGAAGTGGCTTTTTGGCTTCCGTGGCTCTCTGTGTTGATATCATTCCGTTGTGCCAATCTTGTGGCTCAACTTGTCCATGAGACAGGTCACTGACAAAGGCGAGTAAAACAGTGCAATCCAGATTCAGAACATTGGTTAGAGAATAGCAACTCCCTGGAGCGAGGCGATCAAGTACATCTGCTACTGGAGGAGAGTCAAGTATATCTTCTGAGGTCTGCACAATAATACCCATATTCCTGATTTGCTGGAGGATTCGGGCAACCTCTTTGGACCGGGGTGTACGTGATATTCTTGTGAAAACCAGACGAACTGTGGGATGGCGGTATCTGACCCTTGTTTCTCGGGAAGCTTTCAATAGACCTTCAGCTTGCTTTAAAATACCTTCGGGCTCGTCGTCGTCGTCATCGCTTTGCTTTGTTTCCTCGCTCGAGTCGCTCCCCACCCAGCCAGCCTTTGCTAGATCCCAAATGATCCTTTTCTCAAGAATTGTAGACACTTTGACGAATTCCAAGCCATCTTGGCAAACAATATCAACCACTGCGCTACGTTTTTTGCGATCTAATGCGGATGTTGAAACCCTGCCATTGATATGAGGTTTTCGGCCATGCCAGTAAAAATAACGTCTCAGCGCCAAAATTCCGGAACATTTTTTCGCAGTATCCCAAACGGCAGTGAAGAAGGAGAGATTGGAGGAGTGTAAGGACTGTATACTTCTGGGATTGAAAGGGGGTTTTGCAATCTGTGTACCAATATTAGCAATAGCTGCCATTTTTGGGAAGCGTCGCAAATAACCTTGTCTAGGACTTTCATCTCGGACTGAACTTCGGTCTTCAAAGCCCTTAGTTCCGCAGAGTGCTCTTTGCCTTCCTCCTTCAAATAGGCCTGGAACTGCTCTAATTCATCTAGTAAAAGCCGACAGCGTTGTTGCATATCCAAAGCAAGTGCATGTCCATCAATCTCGTTTCCTGATTCAGTGACCGAAGTAGCTTCAGATATTACTGGAGTCTCCGTTGGAGTTGCATAGCCACTCGTAGTGATACCAAAGTCGGCCATAGCTCCGTGAAGAGCGTCGGCTTGCACGCCGTTGCGTTGGTTGTCAGCCTGGGTCTGCATGTCGTGAGGAATAGAAACCATCGTGGCTTCGTAGAGAGTTCCAGAGTCTCCTCATGTTAAGGAAGAGAAATGCTCGGCTGGTGTGTCATTTCCAAAAACCCAAGCTAGAATTTGCAAGAAGGAATTGGAAGCTTCAAAGCTGTCAAGAATGTCGAGTCATTTTCATTTTCATTTGACGAGGGGTCGTCCTGCGAAGGTGCCCCACGATGCTCCGCTTTTCGTCTAGTCGATTCCTACCAAAAGAGAAAACTGCTATGATAAATACAAGAGTAGTAAGAAGTTTTTACAAATATCCAAACCTTTGTTTCAATAAATAGAGCTCCGGAGATGAGAGAGTCTAGAGTTCTTGCTCTTTATTCTTAGAAGGAGAGATCTAACAAATGGAGAAATCTAAATTCCGACGGGCAAAGTTCAGTTTGCTACTTACTATAACAGAAAATTGGCAAGGCATGAATCATCTTATACTAGGACAGTCAATACTACCGAATTCTCAAAATCCATGACCTGTTAACCTCCTACTCGAACCCCACTTGCAAACCTCTTACGAACGTCAGAATCCCCCATTCCCTCTCACGCTTGACAATCATACCGAAATATCCGCCATCTTTTCGAAGTCAGGCACAACAGCCTCATTCGACATCATGCACCGTTCCAACCACAGAGCCCATTTATCAGTCACACTCCCAAAGACAACAGCTTGCTTCAAACCCCTCAGCTCTTTAACAGGCTCCAGAATCCTCTCCTGCACAGTCCAAGGCTCCAAGTACCTATCCGCGATTGGCATCCCCCTCGACCCGTCCTCCAGCCTCGAACACTCCTTGATCTTCCTCCCTTCTGCAATCCTTGGATTTCCACAGCCTCCTCTAATTCTCGTGACGGTGTACATGTTTTGTAACTCCACCGAAAGCCGCTTGAGATTACCACCTCGTTGGAACGTTTGAACTAGGTCTTCCAATCGTTGCTTGATAGAGTCTTCGATGATGGGATCTTGTGCATTGATTAATAAATGTACGTTCCGCATACGATCTAGAGCGTGATCTCCCCAGGTTTCTTTGACAAAATTTACGGTGTCGGTTCCGACGACGCCACCGCGACGTATTTTCCATTTCGAAGGATGCTGGCCTGCGACTCTGTCTGTGATGTATTCTCTGGCAAGTCGGCTTTCTAGACGCCATTGATTTTGCCCAAAGAACACACTCTGTGCTGTGATGAATGTGAATTAGCTTTACTCCCTTACGAATACTCGAACGTAGATACACATGCCCCACGAAGAGCGCGAAATTGTGGTAAATGAATGCTGATGGGGAATCAGGTAGAATCTCCTTACCCTCGTCGCGCATGCTTCTTGACACCTGACTAAGGACCTGGAACTCGCGCATGTATAATAAGCCTTCTTTAGGCCTCCTTACTAGCCAGGTAGCATTGGTTTCATCCCAAATGGGACGAAATGACATAGGATTCTCAGGATCCACCAACAACTCGCCCATGATCTTATTCCGTAGCTCAAGTGGGAGTGGGAGGTTTGAACTGGGAGGCTTTGTTTGAGATGCCATTTGAGCAAGTATATAAAAGAATAATTGAATTGGAAATCAACTCGAGGGAGAGACAGTTGTTTTGTATTTTCCAATCTGCAAGGAAACGACATAATGACGATGTAAAGGCCACAGGATTCAGGAAGACCAATGAGCTTTCCCGAAGGATATATGCCTGTTCATGAATGAGTCAAAAGACCACAATTATTGACTCGAACTCGAAGTCATAGCAAGGAAGAACTCAAAAGGGCAGTAGGGAAAAATCAAGAAAAGTACTGTAACACTTGTCTATTTCGTCTGATTTCACAAGAACGCC
This sequence comes from Lachnellula subtilissima, assembly GCA_007821545.1. Classification (NCBI taxonomy): domain Eukaryota; kingdom Fungi; phylum Ascomycota; class Leotiomycetes; order Helotiales; family Lachnaceae; genus Lachnellula; species Lachnellula subtilissima. Next base: position 14,139 of record QGMJ01000809.1, read on the forward strand.
GATTACAATTATGTACTAGATGGGGTTGGATACTTGCTTGGAGTGAAGTCAAATTGGCCGCAATTTATTATAGCTCGCTTGCCATCCACCAAAACCCCCACATTTTCCACCTTCCCGTCCCCATCCCATCTCAGCCTTGCTCCCCACCAACCTGGAAGACTACGCCTCTCTTTCCACAACACCAGCAGCACACAGCACCCTCACAGCCGCCACCTCTAAAACGCTTATTCCCCTCTCACGCTGCCTGCGCACACCCTCAAAAAAATGCCATACTTAGCGACAGC
>QGMJ01000810.1:0-14370 GCA_007821545.1 Lachnellula subtilissima
ATTAGGTTAGAAGGGGACTTTCATTTCGATTTGATCAGGGAGCGAGAGAAATGGATGTCAAAGTTAACGGCAAGGCAATTTCTGAGAATGAATGGGGTGGTGAATGCTTCATTTCATGCTTTAAGGCTTCCTTCGATCTTTCATCCTCATATCCAACTCCATACTCTCTCCTCGCGAACCTTTTCCTTCCTCCTCTACGGATCATTCGCTCTCCAATATAACGTCGTTTTGCGTTTAGCCTTTCATCTCCTTTCAGTCTTTTCGACGGCTTCTCCTCTGGGATTGCAGTCAAGTAGTCTTTGAAGTCGCAAACACATGGTGGAGATTATCCTCTCGGATTGTTCCACTCTAGGCTGTTTCATCGGACTGCAATGTGCGTCCACGGGTTCTTTCTTGATATCCAGCACACTGCAATAACTCGCAGCGGGGTCTCGGTAGAATAATTGATAGCGAGATCGGAATAATGATGCGTTTTCAAATCTCGCAAACAATGTCTTTCTGTTTCCATAATCTCTCTATTTGTCAACCGTGATAACAGTTGTCGTGTGTATACCACCCCCCAGGACCTCCACACCCCCACGATGATCCGTCACTCTCTCGAGTTCCATTCTATGTTCTTTCTGTTCCCCGTCCCCGCACGACATAGTCCTCACGAGGCTGAACCAAGCTGAGGCTTTTCTCTGACGGCGGCCGGCGGTAATCTCCGTAGTGACGGATGATCGAGTCGGGCTTAAACCCAGCATATCTGCAAATTCGGGGCTGTAGTGTTTCGCGCTGACGTTATTCCTATCATGCCGGTGCGGAAGCCTGCTTTCACCCACCACACTCTCATCGTCCGCAACCTTGGAGTCTACGAGTTTAGTTGAGAAGAAGAAATTGTTGAAGAGAGGACGGAGTGTAGCGATATTCGCGGCTGTGATGGCGATTGCCGGCTCCACCATTGACCATTTGACAAGGTTTATAGCTTCCCAGGAATAATCCTTGGTTTGGGAGAGGCTTCTGATGTAGAAGATGCGAACGATGGTAGCGGAACTCGCACTATAATCATTAGCAAGGATTCCAAGAACATGACGACGAGCTGGAACAATGACGTACAAAAACCCGAGGGAAAGGATGAGAATAACTGAAAATTTGGTTCGTGGGATCATCTGCATTCTCCTAACGAAGAAGATGGGAAGGATTCCAAAAGACCAGTCAGTGATTGCGGACATGACAGCATGCGCATCTACGCATCAGGATTCTAGTCAGTATTTCTTCTTCGCATAATGTGAAAGGAGTATGTGCAAATTGCCTCCATTCTTGGGGTTCTATATAAACCACTTACATGTCACGTTTGCAAGCATTGGACTGCGTAAGCATGAGCCTGGGCTGTTGGCAAATTGGGTCCAAAAGAAATCGATTGGGGTGCATTGGAAAACCAGGAAGAAAAAGTATGTTGTGGTGAATACCATGACGATAGTCAGAGTTGAGTAGACGACCCGTGTCTGGTATTTTCTGCTGCAAAGGCGGAGAAAATATGTCCCGATTGAGAGCTTGGCAACTGCTGTTGTCACAACATAAAGAAGTTCGCAAATAAATATAATCTAAGAGCATCAGTCGTTGACGAATAGGTTGTGTGTCTTTCCCCGTACCTTAAACCCCGATTCCTTGTCGGTCGGCGGGATGTTTTTCATGTGGGCACCAAGCCCATATTGTTTTGCTGATAAAAAGAGAGAGCAAAGGAGAGTAATGAGAATCTTGTGGGTATCAGCTAATGTTTCAAAGAGAAGACGTTGAGGGGCTACCATGGTTGCAAACATGAGCCAGTCCTCTTGGCCAACAAACTTAAGTATCCGAGTTCGAACATACAGACGGAGTAGAGCGGATATCCAAGTCAACGAGAGGGCCATTATCGCAATGCCGGTGACCTGCGCGCCTCGGGTGACCCCTGTAAACATTGCGAAACTGTCGGTCTGGAAAGGTAAGGGAAGGAAACAGAATGAAACGAGATATGAGATGACCGGCTTCAAAAGACTACAACCGGAAGCCGTACTGGAGAAGAGATCTTAGGAGGAGGCATTGGGATATGAGATATGAGGCGGAGGGGGTGAACTAGAAGTAGGGATGGAGTAGTAGTGTGGAGAAATACCTAAGGGGTGGGAGTGGAAATAGGCATTTCGAATCGACAGAAACGCAATTGAAGGGAAGCACCGTTATGCGTTCCGTTGGTACGCCTAAATCACCTAGCGTCGTGAATCAGCTTGCACTGCACTGCGCTTGCCAAAAAACGTTGGATATACCTACCTTAGGGGAAGGTTATACGCCAAGACCACTTTACTATCGCCACAAGGCGTAAATTGGGAAATTTAATGTTCTGAAACAGGCAGTGGGACATAGGACTAACTAGGAGAAAGAAGCAGAAGAAGAGGAAGATGATGATAATAGTCACTGTACAGTCTGTCTTTCGGTGAAAAATACCGTTTAAACTTGGCAGGTGCATAGCAGGCCTAGGGTTACTGGTTACTACCAGTCTGCAATACGGGAGAAAGGATGATTGGATCCATAACTCAACAGGCCCGTATTTTGAATCGATCGCTAGTACAGCACTGTATTAGTAAGTCAGCTTACGATAGGTATACTTTATACCAAGCACACTTTCATTACTAACGGCCCCAACGATCATTCCAACCTGAATCGATAGTCGCTTCAGCTGTCGATGGATGGCCTGGCCAGATGCATGCCAACGAAACATGATCGAAGCCTGAATAAGTATAGCAAGGAAGATAGATCTGGAGCTATTGACGGGAACTAATGACAAGGCGCGCATAGGAGATAACCGAGAATCTGGGTCTGGGACATTTCCGAGGAAAGCGGCTAAGGAAGTGCAAATTCGAGTCTCCACCTCTTAAAGTTCCTACAAGCAAACATGAATTAAAGAGAAGAGAAGGAATTTATGCGATTGTCACCTTGTTCAACATTGTATAGATAATTAGCTAGAGAGATCAATAGATAAAGTCAGCGTAACCACAGCTATGGTCTCACATAAGAGTCTATTTCCGAGGCGTGTTCGATGAAGCCATTAAATTACAGAAGTGTAAAGCAAAATCGCCAACAAGCCTAAGTATTACACTAGGCAAGACCTGGGAATTCTCGGACGGAAGAAACTTCGCCTTGTACTAAAAGAAAAGTACTGGCTTCGACTTGCAGATTGCTTAGATATACCAGAAGGTTTGAGCCTTGAAGATGCTGCTGTAATTCGAAGAGCTATGACACTTACCCCGGAAAGATCATCCACAAACAACTTTCGACAAACCGAACCCGTAAGTACGTCCGGAGACATCCGATCAATTCTAATTCTACACGCCTAGCACTTTTTTCCAGGGCAAAAAGAGCTGGCCTATGGATGATAAGGCCGGCCTATCTAATAGATGGCCAGTCTTAGACATCTAACAGATACCAATAATTGCATCACGAGACTAGTTTGGCAAACTGTTCATTTACATTCATAACATGATAGGGAAATTCCTGGGTTGTCTTTAGAAAACCCGAATCGGCTTGGTGCTTTATAACGTGACCTGAAATGTTTATAGTATAATATCATGTGACTTGGTTCTGCGTAAGCGAGGATCTGTATCTTACATACCATACCTACTCTACTCTACCTTGGGTAACGTCTCTTACGTGTCATCCACACTTGGACCTCAATGCATTCACTACAATCATTTCAGACAACCTTATGAAATTGGCTTCTGCTATTTAAAAGATCCCTCTGATGATCAGAAACCTGTTGATATGTGTCAATTAAGTTCTTATTCTTAAGGGAAAGACATTCAGGTCCACTAAAATACATGACAGAAACTTCGAATTATATGTATCACAAGGCATTTCTATCGCAAAATCCGCCAAGCTCTCTTCTTAAGCACCACCGAAGACCAAAAGGCTTTGGATCTTGACTCCGTCAAAGCCACGCTGGCGCAACAGTTCCCGACCACCATGAAAAGGGAACTCAGCGACGGCCATCACGCTGATATCCTCAGCACGGATGCCAGCTTCATGTAATAACTGTAGCACCGCATAAAGCGTCTTCCCTGTGGCAAGCACATCGTCCACTACTACTACTGACGCGCCTCTGCGGACCACATTTGGGTCCATCTCAATCCTCTTCTCTTTTGCATCGTTGGATACCGACGACGAGATATGCGACGGGGACTTGATGGCGGAAATAGTGGGTGGGGGAAGCTTGCCAGCTTCGCGAATCAGCGCCAAGGGCACGTCGACCCGCGCGGCTAACGCCGATGCATAGACAAAGCCGCCGGCCTCGCAACAAACCAGTACATCGACTTTGGCCCAGTCGCCGGTGAAGTGAGTTTGTAGCAAAGACGTGCACAGGGCCAGGCCACCCGGTTGCTGGGAAATGTCGAGCACGTGGCGGAACTCGATGCCCGGACATGGAAAGTCGGGTACCGAGCGCACCATATCGCCCAGTCGCTGCAGGTCTTTGTGCAAGAAGGGAAGCAGGTAGTGTTCGGCAAACCTTTTTGCGGCCTCGTTTCCGGTCGTGTCGTTGTCGAAGATGAAACTAGGGCGGTAGTCCAAGGCTGTCAAATTCGACTTGCCACTGTTGCTGTCCTTGTCCTTGTTGTCGTTACCATCTTCACCATTGGCATCACCGTCATGGCACCCTCGGCGAACCTGCCGCAGCTCTTCACTAGCTTTGACCCGAATCTCGATTAGTCTGGTATCTGGCACCAAATGTGATAAGGCTGCGACCGGCGCCTCGTCTCTCATTCCGGTGATTAGCAGCACGTCAACATCTACGGCGCTGTACACCACATGCAGAAAATGCTCCTCCGGCAGCCGAGGTCGTTGTTGCACCTGGCCCTGGAAAAAGGTCGTCAATGCTGGTCGGTGTTGCTCCTTGTAGCCACGGTCTGAAAGCAGGCGGTTCAGGTCGGCACCGGTAGCCTCTGCGTATTCTTGTTTGGTCACATGGCTAATGCTGACTGCACGTGCCGTGAGTCTCTTGCGGGTGCATGTGGTAAACACGGAGACCCAAATATCTGCGCAATAGTCCTTGCCGGCACAGCTTTCGCCCGTAACAAGTATGATGAGCTTCTGTCTCTTCGGCGCTTTCGGGAGCGGGCAGGCGTAAGCCAGCACATTATGCGAGTCCGAGCTTTGTTTGAGACGGGCCAGGCGCGCCCCGTTTGATCCAAAAGCCTTAGCCGCTAGCGCGGCGTCTCTGGGGTCTGGTCCAAGATCAGCGCCATAAGCTCCGCTACTCAAGGGTAACAAGTTCCCAGCAACATTATAAACCCACCGCACGGCAGCTCGAGCGGCTTCGGTTTGATCTTGGTCGCGCGGCCATACACCAGTTACCACGCAGGCAAAGTCCCAGTCTCGACAGCCGAAAGCTGTGGCATCCGGCGCCACGTCGCCAGCCGCTCCGCCACCTTGCAGCAAATGGAGATAGCACTGTGGTGAGGGACGAGTCTCAATGGCCGTCACCAAGATGTCGGCGATGTTCACTGCTCCTATGCCTTTTAAGAATAAACATCGCTTGAACGAGGAGGTCTTCCCGCCGCCATGCCCGCCGTGCATCCCGGACATGTACATCTCGGTCTCGAATAGACCGACGCCGTCTACGGTCTTGAAAGTGGCTTCCGGCCCCAAAATTGTACCTACCGTCATGAGCGTGGGAGTCTCAAAGGTGGTGGAAGATCCGAACATGGTCACACCAAGATGTATCTGGTTATTGTCCCAGAACAAATACGCGTCTGCAGAAAGGTTCCGGGGAAGCCTCCTAGCAACGAATTCATCGAAATCGCTGAGCTTGAGCCGCGCCTCAAGGTTGTCGTTCAGCGGTAAAATCCAGTTTTGAATCGAATATTTTGGAGCCGCATAAGCTTTGAAAGTAACGCTGATCACGATGCCAAAGTTGGTTCCGGCGCCCTTCATCGCCCACAACAGATCGGTCTCGTTTTTCGGGCTCACGGCGTCGGCCGGCCGGTGCTGGCTTGGTACATGGCCGATGCAGAGGACCTGGCTAGAGTCGACGCTGACCATCACGGCACCGACGATGGAGTCGCACGCGAGCCCGTGTAGCCTAGCCAGGTGCCCGATGCCGCCTTGTAGCCACAACCCCGCGCCTACGCTTGGGCGGGCCCCTAAAGGCACTGTCAAGCCCACTTCCATGGTCTTGCGGACGATATCCCCTGTCTTGCACCCAGCCTCGGCGACGACCAAGGAACCGGAACCGGAACCGGAATTGGAACCGGATTTCCCTCCATCCTCCCCGGACGTGAGAATGTGTACTTGGTCAAAGGCACTCATGTCGACCGAGACGACGTTGGGCCAGAGACAGTGGCCGCTGTGCCCCCCACCAACTACGGCCAACCCCACCCCGTTCTTCAGAGCCCACTGAACGCACTGCTGGACGTGTCGGACCTCTGTCGGCCTAACAATCGAGGCGGGACGGTGGAGGCGAGCCTCGCGATTTTTAACCGTCATGTCCCCCTCCACCAATGGCACCTGCGCTGTCAGCTCCGGCAACGTAATCGCATGTTGGGTAAAGGCTGCCATAACATTGGGCGAACTGAACAAGAGATGGTCTGGGTCGGCTTCCTCACGATGGCCCAAAGCGCGGCACACTTTACGCCACTCGACTCGGATACATTTGTCCACTTCTACATCCTGCGTAACAAACCCCGCGACGAATGGAGCAAAACAGTCCAGGACCTTGTCGTCATTTGCTACACGAATACCTCCCGTGGGGAAAGAAGCTGTCTTATGGCATATTAAGCCGTCGAGGTGCAGAGTCCCGTCTCGATGGAAAACCACCACCATTCCGCCTTCTGGCCGTTCAACAAGCATTTCCAGCGCCCGTTCAATGAATTTGTGTTTAGGCTTCATGCCATACATACTATGGCAGAACAGGATGACGTCGAATTTTTCGTCGTCATCACTCATACCGCTAGTATCGCTCTCTGTGTTGCTATCCAGAACGAATGGAATTCCACGGATGTTGGGCGGGCTTTCCAGACAGGGCAGTGGGGACTCTGTCTCCGAGACAGAGCAAAACCGTTCTTCTAACCTTGTTGCAAAAGTGCCGTTAGGCTCATACGCAGTGTATATCCTGACCTTCCGTCTCAGATGGTGGGGTAGATATTCAAATATGCTCTTCGGGCCAGGTCCAATTTCTAGAACCGAGACATGGATACGCGAGTTGAAGAGAGGGGCTAGCAGCTGAGATAGCTGAGGGATAACGAAGTCTTGGTAAGTCAACCACCCTGAGCCCTGCACCAAGATGTCGAAGCCAGCGCTGTACTGTGAGTCGGACAACGACTGTTTCGAGGATGAAGCTGTTGCTATGGCTTTCTGACTAAGGGCCAACTTTAGGGAATCGAGGGTAGCCATGTCACCTTGACCCGAGTGCGTGTTTATCTCGCACTAATAAGGGATGGTGGCAATGGTTGACATGAGCCTTATACCAATGTACAGTGTACGTTGTAAGAAGAATCAGAACGTCGTTATGAAGGAGCCTCATTATCTACTACCCGTTTGTCGGGCGCCGTTTGTTGTCACTGCAGGTGAGGTTACACAACGCTTCCCGTGACTTTTAATCGAGAGGAAGGTGAAGGTTACTATACCCAAAGAGCATGAGTACTGTCTATCCTAGAATGATAATTCCCGTTAAGCTTCCCTTCTATTACTATAAGTTCTGCAATAGGTTTATACTTAAAGCATTGCAACTATAAATTTTATTCTCGACTTTGATAAAATATATATCCGTCATCAGGTGACATTGCCTATTGTTACACCCCCTCTGCAGCCGCAGATTCTTAGTAGCGAGGGGCAATTATTGCCTAAATTATTATTCCTCTATCCATCACTGTTCGATAGGGGTACGTTTTAGGTAATTAGGAGATATATAAGTGCTTTCTCTAAAGATGTGATAATAGCATAGCATATTGCATTTGTGAACAAGAAAAGCATTTCAGCCAGGTCTATATAATTAGTTATGAATTGTAAAATAAAATACTACTGGAGATAATCTCAGACCGGCCTACTTACCTTAATAGTAAGAGATAGAGTTTGAGCCTAACCTCGAAATCCTACTTACTAACAAAACGGCTTCTATTAAGTAAAAGTCTAAAGTCGAACTTAAAATCAATGAGAAAATTCGGATGTCGTATATGAAGCACTTAATAAGTATACGGGATAACTATGGTACGTTATGCTAAGGATACTATAATCTTAACGTAGACCCCAGCTGCAAACCAGCGGATAGTTATTTCCAGTGCACTGTATCTTCTGGCAAGTTCTACGTGTTTAAGACTTTAGTCTTTTATGAAACCTCCGTCCATTTAGGTTTTAATCTTAAAGAGTCGAAGACACTCCGACCGACTTCAAAAGCCCGTGCGTGTTTACAGCCCAGACTTCAAATTTTGCAGCTGCACACTTGCTTCGAAAACTAATGTCAACGAATTATCCGTCGATATAGAGTCAAGTTAGATAGAATAATAAAGTTCCCTGGTAATTTGATACGTAGAATGCAACTTTCCCCGTTAGGCAATAGTCTTAGCCTAATTATTAGCCTCCTTGCCTCCTTATGATCACATCCTAAACCCCAACTTCCTAGTCAAAATCAAAATACTTACAAACCAGTAACTTTGCACAAATAGAAAGCAATCCTTCGAAAGAGATCTAATATTCCTACCGTCTATGATTCACATCAATTAGACGGTTCTAGTGTGACGAAAGCACAATGACATCTACTTATCGACTTCTAACTATGAAAACGACTTTAAACGCACACACACTTTGCTACAGGTATTGAATAGACAGTGTAAAGACAGACGGGTTACGGATTAGGCTTAGTGCAAGTCGAGTTAGGCACATAAAAAGCCTCCAGTCATCCTGGAACCTTATCCTCCCTCAATTACAATCTCAGGGTATACTTCCCTCTTCACACATATCTTGGAACGCAGACTAATGATAACAGGCCTTGGCCTGATACTATTTCGAGAAGAAATTGGACACTTGCCTAGGTGCCACTCAATCACATCTCGGTTGGCGAATATTCCCTAACCTGCGCTGCCTACTAGGCTGCCGTCAGCCTAGCCCCGCAAGGACAAGGATTATCTATCTACTTAATTCATATTTATCCTACGACAACCTTCCTTCACCACCCCAATTCGATCTATTCATTTATTCTATCCATCTATCCTCGGAAATGGCGTCCAACGACGGTAGAAAACTCACGGTCTTCGGCCTGGGTTTCCGCGAACACCACGGCTTACGCATGCAGCAACTGCTGCGGGAATTCCAGAAACTGCCAGCGAACCCAACTGATCGTACCGCGCTGTTTACGGGTCTGTTTGCGCTAGCTAGAGATATGACGGATGAGCAGATTCGGGATATTCAACCGTGGTTGCAGAATGGGGGGGAGTTCCCGAAACACGTGTTGCCAGCTGCAGCTGCTCCTGGCGTGACATTGAGTATGAGTGTGCACTCACTTGACCAGGATGAAGATGGGGATAAGAATGAAGGAGATTTGCCCGAGTATGATCCCGAGGCTTTTGTGAATGGGGAGGTTAGGTAAAGATGAGGAGATGAGATTGACGGTACTAATGAGGGCGATGAACGTATGGATATGGATGATGAAGTGCAAGAGCATATTGCTCAAAACTTGAGTGCGAGACTTGTGGCTGGTGATAGACCACGAAGACACTCAGTTGGCGCCGATGGCGAAGCAGCTAGATTGCCTGCAGACCTTTGGAATGGTCCACTTCCACACGCGTTGCAAGTTCCAGGACGACGAGCGCGCGTTATCGACTTTGGGATTCATCAGGCTCCTCTACCAGACATACCATTGCCCCGATTCCACCCTCGAATATCGAGCAGCAGGCATCCGGTCCTTCTACTCCTTATCCTTCTCAAACTAGAGATCCAAATTCAACAGATATCGAGTGTGGAATCTGCGCAGAGTTCTTTCCACCCTCCGCATTCCCCGCTTCGTCAAACATCACCGGAAAGTGCGAACACAATCACGAGATGATGGTCTGTTTGGATTGCATCCGCCAAGACATTCAGACTACTCTTGATGAAGGTATGCTGCACCTTCTCCACTGCCCTTTCTGTCATGAAATCCTCTCTTATGAGGATATGAAGAAATATGCAAGTCCGGAAGCCTTCACCCGGTAAGTTATCTTGAGTTCCCGTTACCGTATTTGCAGATCATGCTAATGCAATTTTTAGGTACGAATATCTGGTAATGAAGGAATCCCCGGACGTTGTCATGTGTCTAGGCCGCAACTGCGACAAAGGGCAAAGCCACACGGATCCCAACCCAATGATGTTATGCAAATCCTGCGGGTTCAAGACCTGCACAGCGCACAAGCTACCATGGCACTCGGGCCAGACCTGCGACGAGTTCGACATGGACGAGTCACAGCTGGAACGCCTGGAGCGGGAAGAAGCCACGGCCAAACTCCTCGCGAAAGAGCAATCCAAGATCTGCCCAAACTGCCAGCAGGGCGTCACCAAGGAGAAAGGGTGCGACCACATGATGTGTCGGTGCGGAAACTCGTGGTGCTTCGAATGCATGGCATCCTGGGACAACATCCTGCGGATCGGAGGCACGGCACATGCAGTGACCTGCGGGTACCACCCGGACCGGAAGCAGATGAGCCGTAGCCAGGTCGATGCTAGACAGACCCAGATAATGGAACTGGTACACGGAGGACGGACCAGTGATGCGCTGGTGCAAAACCGATTCGCGCGGAATGAGAGGGTCAAGGCGGAGGTCCGACCCTTGGCCGCCCTGGCTGCAGAGCGCAGACAGAGAGAGGCTGAAGAAGTGTTGAAGCAGAAAAGGGCTGGGCAGCCGAAGAGGAAGGCTGAGGCGAGGGAGGCTGGAACGCTGTCTTCCTGGAACGAGCCACCGAAGATGAAACCAAAGCTGCTTCCTCCGTGGGAGGAGAAATAGTTTGATGCGATACCCAGGAAGTATTTTGAGCTTTTAGATATGTAGTTACTCCTAAACTTCATGTCACACTATCAAGCGGGAGTTTTGGCGGAGAATTTTGAACTTGAATGTAGCAGTCACATCATTGCTGTACTGCTATCTAGTTAGCGATATTATCCCCAATAGAAATATTATCAATACGGAAATACGTGAGGACTTACTTAGATGAACTTGAACATCGCGAACGGAAATTTTGCCTCACCCGCTCAGGTTTTAAGCGGATCCCTTATTCAAACAGTGGTAATAAAGCTATGTAATGGGACGATCAGTACAAGACATTCTACACGTAGCCCAAATTTTACACTTGGCTTTGCAGCTTTCCAAATCTAAATCACATATACACCCATTCCTAACACATCCGAAAATCGCGCCCACCACCGTACGAATGCTGAGCCTTCTCGGCTTTAGACATCTTGGTGATATCATATACGCTTCCACCAGCATGGTTAAGCTTAAATTCCTTCCAGTGTTTTACATGTTAGTGCCGTCGTTCTGTGCATGGACCTTGTAAACAAAACTCACTTCCTTCTTCCAAACCCACTTCCTCCCAGGATTCTCCTTCAGTTTCTAGATAGCCTTGGTATCGGCCCCCTTCAGCTGCTTCTGCTTCCTCTCTACAGGTTTCAGGCCTGCCTTATCAGCCGCAAGAACGATCTGGCCAAGTCCGTCGACTGCGAAGAACGACATGTCCTTGGCTGTCATGGTGAGAAAAGAGATCAGGAGCGAGGTGATGATCTGCGGGTTGAAGGCGCGGGGCGTGTTGATTAGGTTGTGCTCGGCGAGCATTTCAAGGGCGGCGATTTGCATGGGGACGAACATGGAGAAGACTTCTCTGACGGCTGTGCTGTCGTCGTTCACTAGAGTATTAATAGGTTATGTTTATTGGAACGTTAGGGATTAATTAGCCTACAGTCTTCTCATCAGAAAAGTTGAACTTCTTGGCAGCAGTGGAAGCCATTTTGTTGAATGCTTTCTTTCCAGTGGTGGGCTTCTTTGCAGGCTGAGTGTTCACGTCTGCTTCCGCAAGAGGGGCTTTTCGCTTCTGGCCTTGAGCTGACATTTTTGTACCTATATTGTCAATGGAAATGGGGTAGAGATAAAGTCAGACAATATTGTTAATGAGTTGATTTGGAGATTTATAAAGTAACTTTAACTTGTTTACTTCGGAGAGGCGACGCGTCAAAGTTTTGGGGGACGCGTTGGTTAGGTGATTGATAGTGTTCATGATCGATTCTACTCGGAAAAAAGGTTAAATGAAGTTTATTTTATGCTGAATCATCGTAACACTAATAGATTTATTCTAAACAAAAAGAATTGAGTTTGTGTACTTCCCAAGTCGCCTGGGCTGCTTGATTGAGTTTAGGTGCTCTGTACTATCGTCACGAGACTTGGAAAGAAAAGGGGCTCTAAGGTGAATCCCGTGATATAATACTTTAAGCGCCTTGCCGAGCTAGTCTACAATCTATCTTCCATCCAAAACTACCATCTTCTCTTCTCTATAACTTGGTTTACTTACAGGAGATGGTAAGACATCGGATGCTATTTGTTAACATCGCTACAAGGCTGGGTGTCAATGCCGGCCGAAACAATTTTTCTTTTTTTGATATCTGATGTCTATTGGTGTTGGCTTTTCCCCCTCCTTCTTTCCCTGCATATTTCCATTTCAACAACTTGCTTCCTAAAATTCCTTTCTCCACTTCTACTCCCTTTTAGATTCAACGAATGGGGATTGGGGATTAAATTGACCCTTTAACATTAAAGCAATCTTGCATGAAAGTATGCTACCCAAAGATGTTTTGAAGGTAAGAATGTCATTGAGTGAACGGAAGCGGAAAGTCAAGCGGAAAGTCAATTCAATTCGATTCTCCTACACTGGACCTCGATTTGCATCATGAACGCCAACACAATACAGCAATTACTCTTTGTGGAATAGCTCTCCCAAGATTCTTGTCCAGGCGGACGGATATCTTACACCGGTAACCTTCAACAAACCGGACGTCCATTACAAGGAAGCGATTCCCTTCAGCATGCGAAATATCACCTGTGAGCTATTCTGGCTGAAGGAAGGAAGGAAGGAAGGACGGCTTCACCAAGTAAGTCACCAGCCACATCACAACCCTCGATCCCAGCAATCCATCCCGCTCGTGGTTACTCTACTCCCGCCAGAGTCCAACACCTGCTCATCTCGTTTCCATCCATCTCCGTCACACCCACTCAGTTCTCGCACGCCAATTTAGTGTAGGAATTCCTTGTCAACAGCAGTTGCAGAGGAAACAAGCAACGGGGATCCATAGCTGCCGCCGCCTCTGTCTTCACGATGAAGTAGGGACGAACGCAGACATGGACTAGACGCCTACCCTCCTATCCCACGCCCACGAACCAGAGAGCCGAGATGACCGCTATCATCCTCGTGCTAGAACAGGCTCTCGAACGATACCAGGAGCTGGATTCCAATCCTTGGTAAGTGATTGAAGTACGGTAAAGTAAAATAAAGCAAACCGGGTGTGGATTACCGATTTCATCCAACTCACTGGCCTAAAAGTTGGTTTCTGGCACAGAAAGATAGATAGATACCTCCCAGTAGATGCTCTTGCCACGTGCGTGTGTACAGCAGGACGCCGCAACGCAACGCAACGCAACGCAACGCAACGCGAATAGCTACCATCTCGTGTCAAAATCTGCTCCCAGTACTACAAGCACTGATTGATTGATTGATTGATTGCAATCTCGCACTCACCAGCTAACCACGCATCCACCTAGGTTAGGCGTGACCTTTTACCATCTACTCGGACTCCCGATATGCCATGGGCTAGGCTGCATGATGGACTGGATCTACAAATGGCGGCGCAACGGTGCGGGTGGCCCAATGCCGCAGGCTGGCAAGTAGCAAACCGCGATCTGATCTGATCGACGAGGCTGATGAGCTGAACTCGCGCTTGAGGGTCGAGGGCCACGTGGAGTATGTCTGGATTCCGCGTGCGGAGAACCGGGATGTTTTGGATGACATGAGCCGGGATGAGGGAGAAATGGATTGGTGCGCTTGAGTTGAGTTGATTGAGTGGAGTGAAGTTGAGTGGATTTGAGATCTTGAATTTACCTTGAGTACGGTCACTCGCTGTTATTCATTCCGTGCTCGCTTAGGAAAGGGGGCGAGGTACAGTACTTGTGAACCTCGTAGGACAAAGAGTTTGCGTAAGGCCATGCATGCGTAGTCGAAATGGCTTTTGATCTAGACTTTCTATATATGCGCTGAATAAATGAGAGCTTTTGAGCCGACACATAGGGAGCAAGCAAGCAGCAGATTCTCAAACATAGGTTTTGTCGACCAAATCCACCATCTATTTCTTCCCCTTTTTCTTATT